>SJYC01039865.1:0-24469 GCA_006408675.1 Madoqua kirkii | reverse complement strand
CTTTTAATTTCATGGGTGCAATCACCATTTGCAGTGATTTTGGAGCCCCCCAAAATAAAGTCTGACACTGTTTCCACTGTTTCCCCATCTATTTTCTATGAAGTGATGGGACTGGATGCCATGATCTTCATTTTCTGAATGTTGAGCTTTAAGCCAACTTTTTCACTCTTCTCTTTCACTTTCATCAAGAGGCTTTCAAGTTCCTCTTCACTTTCTGCCATAAGGGTGGTTTCATCAGCATATCTGAGGTGATTGATATTCTCCTGGCAATCTTGATTCCAGCTTGTGCTTCTTCCAGACCAGTGTTTCTCATGATGTACTCTGCATAGAAGATAAATAAGCAGGGTGACAATATACAGCCTTGACGGACTCCTTTTCCTATTTGGAACCAGTCTGTTGTTCCATGTCCAGTTCTAACTGTTGCTTCCTGACCTGCATATAGGTTTCTCAAGAGGCAGGTCAGGTGGTCTGGTTTTCCCATCTCTTTCAGAATTTTCCACAGTTTCTTGTGATCCACATAGTCAAAGGCTTTGACACAGTAAATAAAGCAGAAATAGATGCATTTCTGGAACTCTCTTGCTTTTTCCATGATCCAGCAGATGTGGGAAATTTGACCTCTGGTTCCTCTGCCTTTTCTAAAACCAGCTTGAACATCAGGAAGTTCACAGTTTAAGTATTGTTGAAGCCTGGCTTGGAGAATGTTGAGCATTACTTTACTAGCATGTGAGATGAGTGCAATTGTGCAGTAGTTTGAGCATTCTTTGACATTGCCTTTCTTTGGCATTGGAATGAAAACGGATCTTTTCCAGTCCTGTAGCCACTGCTGAGTTTTCCAAATTTGCTGGCATATTGAATACAGCACTTTCACAGGATCATCTTTCAGGATTTGAAATAGCTCCACTGGAATTCCCTCACCTCCACTAGCTTTGTTCATAGTGATGCTTTCTAAGGCCCACTTGACTTCACATTCCAGGATGTCTGGCTCTAGGTGAGTGACCACACCATCATTTTTATCTGGGTCATGAAGATCTTTTTTATATAGTTCTTGTGTGTATTCTTGTCACCTCTTCTTAATATGTTCTGATTCTGTTAGGTCCATACCATTTCTGTCCTTTATCGAGCCCATCTTCGCATGAAATGTTCCCTTGGTGTCTCTAATTTTCTTGAAGAGATCTCTAGTCCTTCCCATTCTGTTCTTTTCCTCTATTTCTTTGCATTGATCATTGAGGAAGGCTCTCTTATCTCTCCTTGTTCTTTGGAACTCTGCATTCAGATGTTTATATCTTTCCTTTTCTCCTTTGCTTTTCACTTCTCTTTTTTTCACATCTATTTATAAGGCCTCCTCAGAGAGCCATTTTGCTTTTTTTGCATTTCTTTTCCATGGGGATGGTCTTGATCCCTGACTCCTATACAATGTCACGAACCTCTGTCCATAGTTCATCAGGCACTCTATCTATCAGATCTAGGCCCTTAAATCTATTTTTCACTTCCACTGTATAATCATAAGAGATCTGATTTAGGTCATACCTGAGTGGTCTAGTAGTTTTCCCTACTTTCTTCAATTTAAGCATGAATTTGGCAATAAGGAGTTTATGATCTGAGCCACAGTCAGCTCCTGGTCTTGTTTTTGTTGTCTGTATAGAGATTCTCCATCTTTGGCTTCAAAGAATATAATCAATCTAATTTCGGTGTTGACCATCTGGTGATATCCATGTGTAGAAGATCTTATTAAAGTCAGAGTCAAAGTCCTTTGATATTTTCTAATTGCATTAGCCCACTAGCAATATAGCATCCTTCTGATGACTTTTAAAGTTATAATGACAACATTCCAGAAAATAATGTTACAACTCCACACACACACACACACACACACACACACACACCATACATCAGAAATAATGACAAAGTGTGGGCATAATCCTTGTTCTACACACCACAGTACATAGGCAGAAGGCTCAATGTGTATTTCCTTTCCTCATCCCAGGGATAGATGTCTACAGGGAATGAGTGGGACTTCCATGCTGGTGGAAGTGAATTTAAAGATACAGCACTCATCCCCCTCATCCTTCCCCTATATTCTTCATCCTTCCTGATTCTTGTCCACTCAAGAACCTCTTAATATAAGATGCAATGATCTACTCCTACTCTATTGACTTGGTCACTCCCAACATGGGTTAGAAGGATGGGATACCAAGTAGAGATTAATTGATTTAGAATGGTTTAGCCATAAACTTAAATCTTCCCTGAAGCAACTGCTCCTGAGAGTATTAAATTTATTGCAGGGTCTGAGAATTTCTCTTTTCTGAAAGAATGTAAAGTAATAGTGATTACCTTGAAAATGACCAAGTCCCTTACCAGATAACACTGTAGATAAAGACATAAACAAGCATGACAAATAAGTAACCCTGGGTAGCTTAATCTATGATCACAGACTATTGAGGGACCCTGGCTTTGCATGCCCCTTTATTCTTATTCCCTGTTCTTTTCCAGTTTGTCCAGCCCCCGACCCAATAGTTTGGGTTACCATCTCTGGACCCAAGATATTCCTCATACTACATTTGACTTCCCTGTTTCTATACTATAAATGTGACATGCATAAGTCAATTTTTGTTAGATTATGCTGTAGTAACAATGACTTACAAACACAAGGTAGTTCTTCATTCATACTACATGCTGACTATTGGTTAGCAGTGTTTGGCTTCTCAAATAGTCTGAAATCTAGGACAAAGAAAAAACAAAGACAAAAAAAAATAATAAGTCCATCTTACACAAGCTGTTTCCATGACAGGGAGGAAAAAAACAATGTCAAAACCATGCCATGGCTCTTAAAGCTTCTTCCCAGAATGCAGTTCCACAGCCACGTGGTGTTAGCCACATGGCCAAGCCAAATGTTAGTGGGACGAGGAGGGGTGGAAGAGTAGTGAACAATGATGCCGTCCACACCAGAGGTAGCCACTATGCTCAACTACTGACCATCCGCTGGCCCCTAGGGACTCCAAGACGAGGCTTAAAGGCCTTGGTGACCTGATAAGGAGAAAAGTCTCCTTGTTGTCGATATGAAACTAGCAGTGTTTCATACTGAAGCTGAAGGCAGCCCTGACTCCCATAGATATATGCCTTGACTTGAACCTTTTCTTTTTCCCAGTTCAGTCAAACTTACATGGCAGATTTTTAATAGGAATCACAGGATTTAATTTATGGCACATCATTTCACCTGAGCTACATGTGAGACTCATGGGCCATGATGTCAGTTCCCATCTATCTGTTATAATCATGTCTCTTCTTCCTTCCTGTGTTTCTCATCCCTGTGGAACCTAGTCAAGCCTACAGCTCTGGTTGAAGTGATTTTCTATGCTGGAAGAAATCTCAAGAGTCACATGTCAAGATGAGAAAAACACTAAATAATTAAGTTATATGAATCCCTTGTCCATTATTGTTCATGCATTCAACTTTGAAACCTAATAAATGAACATTACATATCTCTATATATTTCCCTAAACCTATGTATTTTTTGTTCTATGTAGACTGTAAGGATAGTTCAGACACTATAATCATCACTGAGAAATACATATCATACTATTTAAATGGACAATGTCATACTTCTCATAATACATTTCAACTTTTCTGCTTGGTCTCCTTCTAAACAAAACAGTTTACCTCAACAAGATCCTTCACTTTCTGCTAGTCTATAAAATCCAAGGTTACATAAAGCATAGGATTGCAAAGCTCTTCTTTAATCCTTATATGCCAAGATGATACCATGAGAGTAAAAGACCACAGAAAGACACACTATTTGTACAACATAAAATGAGATGTATATATAGGAAAATATTCATGTTAATATCCACATAATTCTGGTGATGACTGTACAAGTCTGAAAAAAAAACAAAAAATAATTAAACAATTTAAATAAGTGAATTATATGAAATATGAACCAACCTACACAGCATATTAAAAAGCAGAGACATTACTTTGTCAACAAAGGTCCATCTATTCAAGGCTATGGTTTTTCCAGCAGTCATGTATGGATGTGAGAGATGGACTATGAAGAAAGCTGAGTGAAGAAGAGTTGATGCTTTTGAACTGTGGTGTTGGAGAAGACTCTTGAGAGTCCCTTGAACTGCAAGGAGGTCCAAACAGTCCATCCTAAAGGAGACCAGTACTGAGTGTTCACTGGAAGGACAGATGTTGAAGCTGAAACTCCAGTACTCTGGCCACCTGATGCGAAGAGCTGACTCACTTGAAAAGACCTTGATGCTGGGAAAGATTGAAGGCAGGAGGAGAAGGGGACGACTGAGGATGAGATGGTTGGATGGCATCACTGACTCAATGGACATGAGTCTGAGTAAACTCCAGGAGTTGGTGAAGGACAGGGAGGCCTGGCATGCTGTAGTCCTTGGGGTCACAAAGAATTAGACACGATTGAGCGACCGAACTGAACTGATGAATTATATCTCAATAAAGTTGTTCAAAATAAACCTATATGTCCTTATTCTGAATGCAAGTGTCTCTAACTAAGATTGTTTACCACCTACTATAGATAAATATCATGTTATTAAAACTTCTCTCATAACAATAGTCAACACTATTGGTGCCCAGTTTTATTTAAAGATGGCTTTTGAAACTTCCATTTGTTCCACTAACCCCTTGCAGGAGAATACTTTACCAGCTGAGCCACCAGGGAAGCCCAGTGTGGGTAGGCATCATCCCAATCTAATGAAGACCACAAGAGACTAAAAAGGTAGATAAGGCTGTATGTGGGGACTTCTTAGTCTCCATAATTGTGTGAGGTAATTCCTGTAACTCTGTATATCTATATATCTACATCTCTATATATTGATTCTATTTCTCTAATACAGTTCTTTACTTGCCAAAGCCAACATCTTCAATCTTTCCTTTTTATTGGAATATAACTGCTTTACAATATTGTGTTAGTTTTTGCTGTATAATGAAGTGAATCAGCGATATGTATACATATATCCCCTCCTCCTTGGGCCTCCCTACTGCTGCCTCCCATCCCACCCTTTTAGGTCATCACAGAGCACTGAGCTGAGTTCCCCCGTGTTATACAGAAGCTTCCCACTAGCTACCTATTTTACATATGGTAGTGTGCATGTGTGCTCAATCGTTGCACTCGCATCCAACTTGGTGACCCCATGGACTGTAGTCCACCAGGCTTCTCTGTTCATGGGATACTCCAGGCAAGAATACTAGAGAGGGTTTCCATGCCCTCCTCTGGGGGATCTCCCTGACCCAGGGATTGAACCCACATTTTCTGCATCATAGGCATTTTCTTACTGCTGAGCCATTGGGGAAGACTCACATATGGAGGTGCACATATATCAAGCTTTTTAAGTCTAAACTTCAGGTTGTGTGAGGTTCTGTGCACTCAGAAGAGTTCAGAAATAAGGCAGAGGGGACAAGGAAAAGAGCAAGGGGAGAAATTCCTACCCCATTGTGCTGTCTCCCTTCTCTGAATTCTACCTGCCCCTATGACTCTTATCTCCCAGGTCAACACTCTACAGACATTCCCAGGATTTTGCTCATCTTCAAAGACCATGATTGTTCTGATCACCAAACAGTGAGATAATTCTCAGTTCAGTTCAGTTGCTCAGTCATGTCCAACTCTTTGCAACCCCATGAATTGCAGACGCCAGGCCTACCTGTCCATCATCAACTCCCAGTTTATTCAAACTCATGTCCATCAAGTTGGTGATGCCATCCAGCAATCTCATCCTCTGCCATCCCCTTCTCTTCCTGCCCCCAATCCCTCCAAGCATCAGGGTCTTTTCCAATGAATCAACTCTTCGCATTAGGTGGACAAAGTATTGGAGTTTCAGCTTCAGTATCATTCCTTCCAATGAACACCCAAGACTGATCTCCTTTAGAATGGACTTGTTGGATCTCCTTACAGTCCAAGGGACTCTCAAGAGTCTTCTCCAACACCACAGTTCAGAAGCATCAATTCTTTGGCGCTCAGCTTTCTTCACAGTCCAACTCTCACATCAATACATGAACACTGGAAAAACCATAGCCTTGACTAGACGGACCTTTGTTGGCAAAGTAATGTCTCTGCTTTTTAATCTGCTGTCTAGGTTGGTCATAACTTTCCTCTCAGGAGTAAGCGTCTTTTAATTTCATGTCGGCAATCACCATCTACAGTGATATTGGAGCCCCCCAAAATAAAGTCTGACACTGTTTCCCCATCTATTTCCCATGAAGTGATGGGACCATATGCCATGATGATAGTTTTCTGAATGTTGAGCTTTAAGCCAACTTTTTCATTCTCCTCTTCCGCTTTCATCAAGAGGCTTTTAAGTTCCTCTTCACTTCTGCCATATGGGTGGTGTCATCTGCATATCAATACCTTATTGATATTTCTCCTGGCAATATTGATTCCAGTTTGTGCTTCTTCCTGCCCAGCGTTTCTCATGATGTACTCTGCATATAAGTTAAATAACTTAAATAAGCAGGGTGACAATATACAACTTTGACGTACTCCTTTTCCTATATGGAACTAGTCTGTTGTTCCATGTCCAGTTCTAACTGTTGCTTCCTGACCTGCATATAGGTTTCTCAAGAGGCAGGTCAGGTGGTCTGGTATTCCCATCTCTTTCAGAATTTTCCACAGTTTCTTGTGATCCACACAGGCAAACGCTTTGGCACAGTAAATAAAGTAGAAATAGATGTTTTTCTAGAACTCTCTTGCTTTTTCAATGATCCAACAGATGTGGGAAATTTGATCTCTGGTTCCTCTGCCTTTTCTAAAACCAGCTTGAACATCTGGAAGTTCACAGTTCACATATTGTTGAAGCCTGGCTTGGAGAATTTTGAGCATTACTTTACTAGCGTGTGAGATGAGTGCAATTGTGCAGTAGTTTGAGCCTTCTTTGGCTCTGCCTTTCTTTGAGATTAGAATGAAAACTGACTTTTTCCAGTCCTGTGGCCACTGCTGAGTTTTCCAAATTTGCTGACATATTGAGTGCATCACTTTCACAGCATCATCTTTCAGGATTTGAAATAGCTCCACTGGAATTCCACGACCTCCACTAGATTTGACTGTGGCTCAGATCATTAACCCCTTATTGCCAAATTCAGACTTAAATTTAAGAAAGTAGGAAAAACCACTAGACCACTCAGGTATGACCTAAATCAAATCCCTTATGATTATACAGTGGAAGTGAGAAATAGATTTAAGAGACTAGATGTGATAGACAGAGTGACTGATAACTATGAACAGAGGTTCATGAACTGTACTGGAGAGAGGAATCAAGACCATCCTCATGGAAAAGAAATGCAAAAAAGCAAAACGGCTGTCTTGAGGAGGCCTTAGAAATAGCTGTGTAAAGAAGAGAAGCAAAAAGCAAAGGAGAAAATAAAAGATATAAGCATCTGAATGCAGAGTTCCAAAGAATAGCAAGGAGAGATAAGAAAGCCTTACTCAATGATTAACGCAAAGAAATAGAGGAAAACAGCAGTATGGGAAAGACGAGAGAGCTCTTCAAGAAAATTAGAGATACCAAGGGAACATTTCATGCAAAGATGGGCTCGATAAAGGACAGAAATGGTATGGACTAAGAGAAGCAGAAGATATTAAGAAGAGGTGGCAAGAATACACAGAAGAACTGTACAAAAATCTTCATGACTCATATAATCAAGATGTTGTGATCACTCACCTAGAGCCAGACATCCAGGAATGTGAAGTCAAGTGGGCCTTAGAAAGCGTCACTGGGAAGTAGTTCTAGTTATATATAAATTTCTGAAAATGAAGTTAGAAATTCCAGAGCTATTCCCAGTTTCCTTTACATGTTAGGGGAATCTCCCCATAGGGATTCTCAATTCTCTAGGCTTGAAGAGCAGTTTAGCAGTGTCTCCATTTCAGTTACGATCTCCTTACATTTTTACTGTCTCTTCATCTTTGGAAAATGAAATCCTTTGTGGCAGAAGCTATGCCATATTCCTGTCTCCTCAGTGTCTCATAGAGCGCCTAACTCATAGAAGGTGCTTTGTATAAACTTGCTGAGTAAACTTCCAACTGCCACATGCCTGGTTTCAAAATCCCACCTCGTGTCATTCCCCCCTTTCTTTAATCCTTCACCTGTCCCCTTGCCAGGCATTTGGATACCATTTTCCTTTCATCATTTTTCCCAGTGATTACTGTGTTCTCCAGTTCTGCGTATTGCAAATAAATAATGAACAGAATAAAACCTTAAATTTGCATAGCCTTCATCTTTTGTTAAATTGATACAAATTGACTCTACTTGTATCCATTGCAATAATTTAAAAAAACTTTATTGACATAGTTCATTTACAATGTTGTATTAATTTCTGCTGTATAGCAAAAGTGACTCCTTTATACACACACACACACACACACACACACACACACATATATACACTTGTTTTCACATTCTTTCCCATTGTGATTTATCCCAAGATATTGTATTTAGCTGCCTATGTTGTACAGGAGGATCTTATTGTTTATTCATCCTATATATAATAGTTTGTATTCGCTACTCCCAAATTCCCTAGCTTTTCCTTCCCCATCTCTCTTCCCCCATCTCTCCTCCCCCATCTCCTCTCCCCCTTGGCAATCACAAGTGTGCTCTCTATGTCTGTGAGTACGTTTCTATTTCCTAAGTTTGTTTGTTTCGTATTTTAGATTCCACATATAAGTGATATCATATGGTATTTGTCTCTGACATTTCACTTAGCGTGATAATCTCTAGGTCCATCCATGTTACTGTAAATGGCATAACTTCATTTATAATCCTTTCAAAATAGCAGTAAGAGATCAGGAAACTGATGTAATAAGAGAAACATGATTTACTGGGAATTTCTACAGTACTTTTTTGCAAAGTTGAGATCTAAATAGTCATATGCAGGTTACACTAGTTTTTCTTTACATAACATTGTTTTGTTTGATTCTCCCCCCCATTCTAAGCATAAGGCAGAAAATATATTTAGGTAATATGAAGGGAAAAAAAAAGAATAACTCAAAATCTACACCAGGGTTTCTATTTTTAAATTTTTCACCACCACCAATAGGTAAATTTGGTCAAGAATATCTTTTAGCCCCTTTTAATTTTATTGATTTGGCCATGGTGCATGGTATGGCCAGGGGTTCCTTCACCAGTGGTTGAACCCTCACTCCCTGCAGTGGAAGCATAGAGTCTTAACCACTAAACCACCAAGAAGTTCCAATGTAGCATTTCCATTTTTAAAACTGTACTTTTTAAAAACACACCCAGCAAAACACTTGTGTTTGATGGTTTTAGCAATTTTCAATTTAAAACTGTATGAATTGGGCTTTATATATATATATATAACTTTGCATAGCAAATTGAAAACACTTAAGGCAGCTCCTTTCCTCCCTGTTGTAAGTAAATCAGTCCCTGGTGCAATACAGAATCTGGAATGTGAAAAGCCAGCCTGTGGCTCTGTGTGTGTACCACACAACCCAGAAGAACACCACCTGTGTTGACTAAAATGCAATCCATTCCAAGTCACCACTGCAGTTCAAAATAGGATCTGCATTGGATGAAGAAATCTTTCTAACTGTAGAGGAACCAGACAATGAAAACTGATCTAATAGTATCACATGGCCTTTACATCTAAGCCCACATATGGCATGGTGCATAAGTAACTGAGGAAGCTGGGACGACTACAACGTTGAAAGCTGCCTCATTATTTTTCTGAGAGGATAGATAGATAATAGTCAAGTCGCAGTATCTGGCCTCTAGGCCTGTACACTTAATGCTAGCTCTGTAGTACTCCTCCCCTTCTCCTTTGGGATTCTATGCTAACCCTCCCCTCCTCTTTACTAGTTTCTAACTGTCCCTTAACCCTCAGCTTAGATCACAATCTCCTCAGCCTATTATCACGTCTAGGTTAGGAGAGTTTCTTATATATGCCCAGAGCACTCTGTACTTTTTCTTATTTCAGTTTTTATCACAGTGTTCCGTGATTTTCTGGGCTTTTTTTTTTTTTTTTTCTTAATCTTCTAGGTTATAACAGAGAAGACTTTGTTATTTTGCCTGTGCTAATACCCACTACCTAGCACATTTCTGGGTACCTAGTAAGGGTTTAGTAAATGCTTACTGAATGCATGAACCAGTGTTTCTAAGTGGTCTACACTTTGCTTTCCAAACTGTTCCTTCCTTAAAGGAATACCAACACTTGATTCAGCAGAAATTTGACTTTTTACATCTGGTTTCTTTTTGCAATCATGATACACATTACACTAACCATTCTTTCAGCAGTTTCAAAACAGTAGTAAGCCAGGTATAGAAAAAGATAATATCAGCAATTTAAAAACTGTGGTCTAATAGGTATATCCTAGACATTCTGCTGGGTAATAACAAATGACTACTACTAATATTCAGGTGAAGCCACTCAGCTGAGTGGAGAGTGAAAATGCATATCCTGGTTCAGCATAAGGGTTGATCACTGCAACAATGCTGCTGTTGTATTGGTTACATGTGTGTGTGCTAAGTCACTTTAGTCATGTGCAATTCTTTGGACTGCATGGACTGTAGCCCACCAGCTCCTCTCTACAAGAGATTTCCAGGGCAACATTGCTGGAGTGTGTTGCCATGCCCTCCCATGTTTTGGGTACACACATTCCTTAATATAGTAACTCCTGCCTGACGCCCTCTCTGCTAGTTACCTGCTGTCTGCAATTGGACTGGACCATATAACTATTTCTGGCCAAAACTGCTACTAAGTTGCTTCAGTCGTGTCCAACTCTGTGCGACCCCATAGACAGCAGCCCACCAGCCTTCTCGGTCCCTGGGATTCTCCAGGCAAGAACACTGGAGTGGGCTGCCATTTCCTTCTCCAATGAATGAAAGTGAAAAGTGAAAGGGAAGCCACTCAGTCATGTCTGACTCTTCAAGACCCCATGGACTGTGCCCTACCAGGCTCCTCCATCCATGGGATTTTCCAGGCAAGAATACTGGAGTAGGGTGCTATTGCCTTCTCTCTCTGGCCAGTAAACTACAGATAAACATGGCATGCACTGACTCCAGTTCACGCATGAAGCAGTTCATTGCCTGGCTGAGAATCTCCAGTTCCATCTTTGTCCTGCCACTTCCACCAGTGACTTTCCAGTGGATGGAGTGCATATGAACTAGAGTATTAGAACAAGGTCAGTATAGAACAAACTTCCGGCCAGTGTCCCTGAACAAGAAGTACCGTATCAGTTAGAAATAACCTGTTGTTACAGGGTCCATTGCTAGTTGCTGTGCCATAACCTAGCCTACAATGACTTACTGAATTCCTCTTTGTGTCTTTGTCTGAATACGTTCTGGGAAGAGAGGAAATTCAACTGTCTTCTGCATATATGTCAGAGATGGGTTTGATTATGTCTTTAAGGACAGGCACAAAGTGCACATCTCTGCAAGCAGTTACTGTAATAAATGACATGTTTGTGTTCACTGACTTGTCTTTTGTCCCCAGCTAAAGCATGAGCTTCCTGAGGCCGGACAGAAGTCTCTTTGAATGTCTCCCAAAGGAGTTCCATTAAGGGTATTCCCCACCAAAAAAACTCAAAATCTACAAATTTAGAAGTCCCAGAAGTAATGACATATCTCCTGAGGGAATCATACTAACAGAGATCTTAAACAACTAACAAAACGCTAACCCAATGCTCACTTGGTATATCAGGTTTTCACTGCTTCTGTAACAAATTACCATAAATTTAGTGACTTAAACAATACACATTTATTAAATTAGTGTGATAAAAAACAGATCTCATTGGGTTAAAATTAAGCTGTTAAGGGTGATGTTCCTCCTGGAAGTTCTAGGAAAGAATCTTCTATCTTTGCACTCCAGCTTCTAGAGACCTCCGCATTCCTGAATCATGAGCCCTCTCACCATCTCCAAAGCCAGCAAAGCGGGATGGAGTTCTTCTCATGCTGCCATCTCTCTACTTCTATCTCTTCCGCCCCCTTCTTCTACCCATAACCATCCTTGTGATTACACTGAGCCTACTCACATAACCCAGGACAACCCCCTTATCTTAAAGTCAGCTGATTAGCAACCTTAAACCCATCCACAACATTAATTCCTCTATGCCATGGAACATGGAGAAGGAAATGGCAACCCACTTCAGTATTCTTTCCAGGAGAACCCCATGGATAGAGGATCCTGGCAGCCTACAGTCCATGGGGCCACAAGGAGTTGGACACGACTTAGCGACTCAACAATAACAACAGACGGAATTAAGAAACTCATAGATTTAAGTGATTGGAATGTGGACATCTCTGGAGGGGGTCATTATTCTACTTACCATCTTGAATTTAACCTGCAGACTCACTGGAGAGCATTTGTAGCTTCTCAGTCTTATATCTGAAGTAACACAAAAGCCATTGCCTTATTTAGTATTTATTATTTATATATTAAACTATATCTTATATTGTCTATAAATACCCTATATGAGATAGATTATTCTGATTCTCAATTATAAGCTGAGAAACACATTGAAAGAAAGCCAAACCATTTCTAGTTTTTGATGCTTCTGTAATAGTAAACCATGAAAAACTATAGCGTTTTAATTATTTACATTGAACCAAGTAATCATTTTCAACAATAAAAATGTGTGAAGGTGTATCTAATCACATTTGAAGATAATAGCAAAGGTTTATAAACTTAAGAAAAGACAAAGTTTTCCTACATTATGAGTTTGAGCAAGCTCCAGGAGTTGGTGACGGACAGGGAGGCCTGGTGTGCTACAGTTCATTGGGTTGCAAGGAGTTGGACATGACTGAGAAACTGAACTGAACACCAGGTACAACATAAAAGCTATATAACTTAACAAATCATGAAGGTTTCTCCTTCAAGCTTGACTTCTAATTGCTGAGAAAAGATCCAAGAAACTGAGAAAAGATTGATAAAAGTACCCACACAACACCACTCCTCAAGAGCACAGAAAGAGGTAAAGAGCAGATGCTGGAGTTATTAATACATTGATTTATTTTATTTTTAATGGATAGGGGAAGATTTTGGAAATGAATAAGCATATCTAAATGCTAAGATCAATTCTTCATTATGGGTCACAAGCTGCAGGATCAGGGTGATATAAATGCATATATTAAATAAGGATGGGTCATCCAAGAGCCTACTTTCCAGTCAATATTCATAAAGCCTTGACAATTCAGAAGGGAAGCTTTGGGCATGCATTTTCCCTCAAAGTATATATTAATATTTAACAAACACTAATGAGTATTGAACTGGAAGTTTTGAAATGGCACCAATACATATTTTTCAAAAGGCAAGAAGTGTCATAGTTCAGGGATTAGGAGATATTAATTACACACATACACACTTAAAAATAGAGCCCCTCAGTTATTGAGCTTCTGCCTTGGAAGGAACAACAGTAGTAAATAAATCATTGGTACTACTACGACATTATCTTTTTTTAATATAAGTTACATATTAAGATCCAAAGGAAATGTACTGATGTTCCTATGTGAGGTTGTCTTGAAGAATAAGATGTGTCCACATGGAGCAGAAGAAACTGTTTGCAGATATCACCCTCATACCAGGTAGTTGTCCAGCTTTTCCTGTTGGAAGACGCTTAACCAGATACAGTCTCTTTCAGCCTAACAAACAAAATGTCTGTATGCCTAAAAAACAGTAGTACTGGTCCTCATTTATCTAGTACTGTCTTCTTAAGGAAAGACGTGAATAATTATGTGTGCGGTGAGCAGGGCTGTAATTTACTGTTTCCATTTCTCAGAGAAGGAAGTTGGGTCTATGAGAGGATGCGGGCTGTTGAGCAGGTGTGGGGCAGATCTGGGACCATATGGCTCCCACCTCTTGGTTCTGTGCTCATTCTAAAATTATCTTGTCTCCAAGAGGGCAACTTGTTTAGAAATAATGTTCAAATTAAATATCATTATTGTGACATGTACATCTTTGTGCCTGGAAGATACAGAAGAGGTTCCTCTAGGGAATGAGAGGTTGGGTTGGAGGCCAATAAAGACTCTCAGAAACTCCAGGTGTGTGTTAGTCAGACATATATGCAGAATAATATCTTATCTGTACTCACACTTGAAAGCAGTTCATTATTCTTCAAATCTTGAAGTGAATTAAGATTTCCGTCAATAGCATGACATGAAGAAAGTATACAACAGCTATGGATTAGAATACAATGCAGCTTAGTGATTAAGAACACATGTTCTGGAGACATCTGGAGTTTAAATCAAGGTCTTAATATCACCTACCAGTATCACCTAAGCCACAATTTCCTCTCTTGGAAAAGAGAAAAAATATATGTTTGGCTGACTCATGAGATGAGCTTCAGAAGTCAGTTTTCCTCAGCTGGGCACAATTCTTCCCATCCAAGGGCCATGTGGAAATGATGGAAGACATTTTATCCATCACAGCTTGGGAGAAGGTATTACTGGCATCTAATGGAGAAAGAACAAGAACGATGCTAAAAGTTCTACAGTGCTCTAGAGGACAGCACATATGTGTGCTCAGTACTCAGTCTGTCTGACCCTTTGTGACCCCATGGACTATAACTCACAAGTTTCCTCTATCTGTGGGATGTCCCAGGAAAGAAAAGTGGAGTGGGTTGCCATTTTCTTCTCCAGGGGATTTTCCCAAGGCAAGCATCAAACCCACGTCTCCTGCATTGGCAGATGGGTTCTCTACTGCTGAGCCAGCAGGGAAGGCCAGTAGTGCCAAAATCAAGATACTTCAATCTAAGCTCATGTTGCACAAGTGCTCAAAGTTGTTATCTATCATTCCAATTACTAAACAGCCTAGTACCAGTTATCATGCTATGAGTCAATGATTCAAAGTTGGCTGCGGTATAGCTCTGCCCATGAGAGACCCATTATTTGAAACTTTTAAGTGTAAATATGAAATACCTTGCACTCATTGTGTCATCATTTGCAAAGCAATAGCAAGGTGAATATATGAGTTCTATTTTGAGGAACTGGGGAAGGCTCCACAGAGAATAATATATTTCCCCTGGGCCTTTCAATACGATAGGAATTTTACAGTTAGAAAATGGATAGACGGGTTGTTGTTGGGAAGGTTATATGTCTGTGTAGGGGAAAGATGTTGGAGTATCAGAAATGTTATAGAAATAAAAGGTATAACATTTCAAATTCTAATAAAAATGATTTCAGAGTTTATCATGTTCAAGATATGATGACTACATTAGGGTGAGTAAAGAATATATTAGAATGTGTGTATGATTCTGCAGCAGATTATGGGCTGCAAAGAGAGGTTGGAAAAAGAACAAGAGAGAATCCAGACATAAGCCTAAAGCAACATAGTGGTGGGGGTGGGTGGGAAGAGGGGATAAAGAAACAGAGGGAGGATTAAGAGAAAGTTCAGAGGTACAATCAGCAGAACTTAGCTACCATCTGAAAGTTAGGACTACGGCGGCATTAAATACTGGACCATGGGACCCCTGTACTAGACAACCCAGTCATACACATCATTAGACAAGTATGAGAGAGTATGAAAGAATAAAAAAAAGCAAAAATGTTATTTTGAGAGAAAGTATGCCTGTATCATAGAACAGACTGGTTCCAAATAGGGAAAAGAGTACATTATGACTGTATATTGTCACCCTGCTTATTTAACTTATATGAAGGGTACATCATGTGAAATGCTGGGCTGGATGAGACACAAGCTGGAATCAAGATTTCCAGGAGAAATATCAATAACAGCTACATGCAGATGACACCACCCTAATGGCAGAATGTGAAGAAGAACTAAAGAACTTCTTGACGAAAATGAAAGAGGATAGTGAAAAAGTTGGTTTAAAACTCAACATTCAGAAAAATAAGATCATGGCATCAGATTCCATCACTTCATGGCAAATAGATGAGGAAGCAAATGGAGATGGTGAGAAACTTTATTCTGGAGGACTCCAAAGTCACTGCAGATGATGACTGTAGCCATGAAATAAAAGATGCTTGCTCCTTGGAAGACAAGCTATGACCAACCTAGACAGCATATTAAAAAGCAGAGACATTACTGACAAAGGTCTTTCTAGTCAAAGCTATGGTTTTTCCAGTAGTCATGTATGGATATGAGAGTTGGACTATAAAGAGAGCTGAGTGCCAAAGAATTGATGCTTTTGAACTGTGATGTTGGAGAAGACTCTTGAGAGTCCCTTGGACCTCAAGGAGATCAAACAAGTCAATCTTAAAGGAAATCAGTACAGTGTGTTCATTATAAGGACTAATGCTGAAGCTGAAACTCCAATAATTTGGCTACCTGATGTGAAGAACTGATTTATTGGAAAAGACTCTGATGCTGGGAAAAATTGAAGGTGGAAGGAGAAGGGGATGACTGAGGATGAGATGGTTGGATGGCATCACTGACTCAATGGACATGAGTCTGAGCAAGCTCTGGTAGTTGGTGATGGACAGGGAAGCTGGCATGCTGCTGTCCATGGGCTCACAAAGATTTGGACATGACTGAGTGACTGAACTGAACTGAATAACTGTATCAGTATCTTTGTACTAAGATTATTGGCAGATGAGTTTATAGGTTGAAAATAGAAAATCAGTAATTGATAAAAGCAATTTCATATGAGTTGCAATATATACTCCTGACCTTGGATGGAATTAGGTATGCAGTATTAGGCTTCCCTGGTGGCTCAGATGGTAAACAATATGCCTGCAATGCAGGAGATCTGAGTTTGTTCCCTGAGTCAGGAAGATTCCCTGGAGAAAGGAATGGGGATCCACTTCAGTATTCTTAGCTGGAGAATTCCATAGAGTCTAGTGGGCTCCAGTCCATGAGGTCGCAGAGAGTCAGACGTGACTGAGTGACTAAGCTGCTGCTGTGGCTAAGTCACTTCAGTCGTGTCCAATTCTGTGCGACTTCACAGCCGGCAGCCCATCAGGCTCCGTCGTCCCTGGGATTCTCCAGGCAAGAACACTGGAGTGGGTTGCCATTTCTTTCTCCAGTGCATAGAAGTGAAAAGTGAAAGTGACTAAGCACTCATATCCATTCACTTGTCATAGTTTTTATGCATATTTTGTTGTTGTTTACTAGCTAAATCATGTCTGCCTTTTTGCAGCCCTACAAACTGCAGCATGCCGGCTCCTTTTCCCTCCCTCATCTTCTGGAGTTTGGTCAAATTCATGACCATTGAGTCTTATTTTATGCATATAAGTAAGAATAAAGCTGTGTCTGCAAGTCCTTCACTAGAAATTTAGGCTATTTATTTTTTGTATATCAAATGATGCTTGAGGTTATAGGCAAAATCCAGTTGATGATTGTTATAAATTAAATCAAGAATAAATATTGATATATCCAACCCCAGAACTTCAGTGTTGTCAGATACTATAAAGAATTGTTTGTTGCCAATATTCGCAAATTCAACCTTAAGATTTTTTGGAAAAAAGAATTAACCAAGCCACATACTGGAGTCAGTAACAGAAAATGGTTTCTAGAACTTATTATTAAATTTTTTAAATGTCTAAATTGCAAAATATATGTGTGTGTGTGTGTGTGTGTGTGTGTGTGTGTGTATAAATTATTTCCAAATGAATACAGGACCAAAATCAGTACATGATAAGTAAGTCTGTTTCAAAGTATTACTACTAATGGAATTGTGAATGATATTAAAATATAAATCCACCCATGCTACTGACCAGGTCTTGGGACTGACTGTATAGCCTCGAATTCCCTTCCAAGATTGATAAACAGCAGCTATTTAGTTGGTGCACTTGACTATCACTGCGTTTTCCAAGGCAATTTTTAAAAGTCACCTGATTGATCTGAAACCCTGCAAGGAAGTGAACAGGAAGCAGGAAACTGTAGCAATGCAAAGGGACAGTGGAAAGCACCCTTCAGTACAGGATTAAAAGACAGGCAAATGGGTTCCCAAAACAGCCACCCTTAGTACTGTGTTGGGAAGCTGTTGTAATGAAAAATGGCAGCAGAGAAATGCAACCTTAAATAGAAGCCATGTGTTTACGCACATTTTGTTTTTATCATCAATATATCTGGGTCTCGTATTCATAAAATGTAGATATCCTAAAGTTGCCTTATATGAACACTTAACAATCAGGTAGTTATTTTATATATATATACAGCCTGCATGCTGTTCATTTTCAAGTATTTTAGTTATTTAAATCTTTCCTCTCACTGCTGGAAAGTTTATGATTCATATATATGCCATGGAAAATATAATAAGATTGGTGTCCCAGACACGCACATACAAGTAATCCCTTTAACTTTTTATTTTTTCATGAGAAGCAAACATTCAGCAGTTGATTTTACCCTGGGTACCTGCAGCTGGGTCAGTCACTTCCTGTCCACACACTGTTGATTGGATCCCAAGTCCCAGACTGGTTAAGGCAATGCTGGTTTACTCTCACACCATAGGGATCAACCACTTGGGTTGCTTCCTCCAATCTCTGACTATATTTGTCTAGGGCAATATTCTGGCTTTCCAGCTGGACTGCACAGGAGAAGCCTAGGCAGAAGCAGAGTTAAAGTATCTCCTTCTAACATCTAAAATACATAAAGAACTCATAAAACTCAATATCTAGGAAAAAAGTAAAAAATAAAATGGGTAGAAGACCTGCATAGCATTTTTTTTTTCCAAAGAAGACATACAGATGGCTAACAGGTATATGAAAAGATCAAAACCACAATGGGATATCACCTTATACCTGTCAGAATGGATATCATATAACAAACAAACAAATAAGAAATAACAAGTGCTGGGAAGGATGTAGACAAAAGGGAATCATCCTGCACTGTTGGTGGAAATGTAAATTGGTACAGCCACTGTGGAAAACAGTACAAAAGTCTTTCAAAAAATTAAAAATAGAACTGTTAGATTATCCAGAAATTCCACACCTGGGTATGGATCTGAAGAAAACAAAAACACCAATTCAAAAAGATATATGCACCTCGATGTTCACTGAAACTATTTACAATAAACAAGATAAGAAAGCAACCTGAATGTCCATAGACAGATGCAAGGATAAATAGATGTAGTATATATATATATACTGGAATTTCTTTGGAAGAAATGATGCTAAAGCTGAAACTCCAGTACTTTGGCCACCTCATGAGAAGAGTTGACTCATTGGAAAAGACTAATGCTGGGAGGGATTGGGGGCAGGAGGAGAAGGAGACGACAGAGGGTGAGATGGCTGGATGGCATCACCGACTCGATGGACGTGATCTGAGTGAACTCCAGGAATTGGTGACAGACAGGGAGGCCTGGAATGCTGCAATTCATGGGGTCGCAGAGAGTCGGACATGACTGAGTGACTGAACTGAACTGAATAAAAGGTCACAAGAATCTAACATACAGCTCAGGGAATATAGTTATTACTTTGCATGGTATGTGATGTGTAAAAGTATCAAATCACTATGTTGTACACCTGAAACTAATAATATTGTAAGTGAACTTTACCGCAGTTCACTATAAATAAACAAAGCATTATCTTTTGGGTTTTGATCAGGATGGAAACAAGGGAACTGGGGGGAGCAAATTTATAAGACGGTTATTTGGAGACAGACCAAGAACTGTGAAGCAGCCTAGCAACCTTCTGCTAGGTTTGGGGGATGGAACCGATTTTAATCATTTCAATGAATGGGAGGCATAACAGTAATAGTAACAGTCCGGCACTCTTGAGGGGAAAAGAATTTTGTTGTAATAAGAAAAATGGTTTGATTTCTATGAAGATTTTGTGCTTTTCTTCTAACATTTTCTTGTTTCTGATCTCCTTTCCAGAATATATACTGAGCATCCTCTTTGTGGCAGGAACTATATTTCTCATTGCAAATAATGATGACATAATTAAATAATGAACCCTTCTATCATGAAACTTATAGTCAAGTAGAGGAAGCTAATATTAATCAATAACTTCATAAATAAAGACATTACAAACTATGATGGTGCTGTGTATGCTGTGAGACTAGGTATCGGAGAGGCTTTACTATACTGATGAGTAATGGATGAGCAGGAATTAACTAGAAGAGCAGGTGAGAGTAGAGAATTCTGAATAGATGGATTCACTTCTGCAAACGTCCTGAGACTGAGACAAGAAGAAGCATAAGAACTGAAATTAAGTCACTGTGACTAGCGCCCAGGGAAAGGCTGGAGGCAGGCAGTGGTAAATTTTAGGTCACATAAAAGATCTCGGTCATTAACTCTGGAACACATGGGGAATTGCTGGAGCTTTTTAACGAGGGGAATAAAATAATCAGATTGATACCTTAAGTAAAACAGATAAAATTAGAGTATTGGGAGGCTATTGCAATAATCCAAAGGATGATGTTACCCTGGGTAAACTGGTTATGGTAAAAATACAGTGAAGATAGAGATGGATTTAAGAAATTTAAAGGAGGTTATTTGATAATAGGATTTTGATGATGGGAGAAGAGGGAGAGTGGATCAACGATTATCTCTAAATTTTCAGCTTATACATCTGTACAGTTATTAGTTGTCAGAAAGAAAAAGATCTCTCTTTCAGTTTATTTGGATGAAGGGCAGAATTCAGTGGAGGTGATTCTCTAGCATCAATATGTTGATTTTGAGATAACTTTAAGGGCTTCCCTTGTAGCTAAGCTGGTGAAGAATTCACCTGCAATGCAAGAGACCCCAGTTTGATTCCTGAGTCAGGTAGATCTCCTGGAGAAGGAATAAGCTACCCACTCCAGTATTCTTGGGCTTCCCTGGTGGCTCAGCTGGTAAAGAATCTGCTTGCAGTGCGGGAGACCTGGGTTTGATCCCTGGCTTGGGAAGATCCCTTAGAGAAGGGAATGGCTACTCACTCCAGTATTCTGGCCTGGAGAATTCCATGGACTGTATATCCATGAGGTCTCAAAGAGTCGGACACGACAGAACAACTTTCACTTTGAGTCATCTAAGGAGATCTGTCCAGGATTTTATTAGCTACTTCAATGTGCAAAAGAGAAGTCTACACCTAAGATTAAAATCTGTGTATTACTGTCATGGAAGTAGGAACTGGAGCCCTTGTCACAGAAAGAATTTTCCCAGAGTATCTTGAAAAAAATCAATGGAGCCTAGAACTGAATCTTGATTAATTCTGACATTCAAAAGCCAGGTTATAGCAACCAAAAGAATTAGGACCAGTAATGCTTGAGCTGTTGTTATGTGCTCCTGAAGCCCTTGCTGTAGCCTAAGTAATGTTCATAAAAACCTTATGAAGAAATTGTTATTTTTCTATTTTACAGGTGAGAAAACAGCAGAACACTGAGGATATGTGACCAAAGGACACAGAGCTACAGAGTGGCAGAAACAGCCATCCAATCCAGACAGTCTGAGAACACATCTAACTACTATAATCTGCCAGGGTTTGTTTTTTTTTTCCACTGCTATTTTTTGCTGTCATTTTAAAATTTTGTATATGCGTTCTTCCTCTTTTATTGCAGAAAAATTGCTTTAAATGTTGTGTTAGTTTCTGCTGTACAACAGCGTGAATCAACTATATGTATACATATACCCCCTTCCTTTGGAGCCTCCTTCTCACTCCACCCCCATCCTGTCCATTTAGTTCATCACAGAGCACTGAGCTGAGCCCCCTGTGCTATACTTAGGAAAACTGACCAAACAGACTTAGCTAGGCATGTGAGAATTTCAACTCACATTCGCATTTGTCCTCTATACCCGAACTACGCAATGCCATAGTTACTAGCTACATGGTGACTTTCTGGGCACTTGACATATGGATTCCCTGGTGTCTCAGACTGTAAATAATCTGCCTTCAATCCCTGTGTTGGGAAGCTCCCTTGGAGAAGGAAATGGCAACTCACTCCAGTATTCTTGCCTGCAGAATCCCATGGACAGAGGAGCGTGGCATATTATAGTCCACAGGGTTGCAGAGTTGGACATGACTGAGTGACTAAGTGACTATCACTTCATTTTCTTTCAAACTGAGATGTGCTGTAAGTTTAAATTATATTTCAAATTCTGAAGACTTAACACCACAAATAATGTAAAATATCCGATTAATAATTCTTACACAATTACTTGTTGAAATTATTCTGTAAATAGTGAGTTAAATAAAATATACTATTAAATTTATTATATTATTAAATATATTATTAAATTTGATTCATGAGATTCCATTTAATGTTTCAAATTAATTTTAACCTATTTGAAAACTAGAAAATGTTAACTTCCCCATGCAGCTTACATTATATTTCTATTGGACAGCATTGTTCTAGATATTTCACTTACTTGCCCTCTGAATTTCTGGCTCTAGATAGGCACTATCAAATAGTTAATATGCTCTCTTTAACACACTGTTTCCATTCAGACCTGAGCTCCAAGCTCTTGCCCCGGGCTCTCAGGCCCTGGTGTTTCCATGGTAACTTTGCCTTAGGAAGAGAAGATGCTTTTGATTCTGAGTTGTAAAGATTTCCCTCCTCCAGATTTATGTTACTTGATACTGATTATACGGTTATCTTCTCTATTCTGCTCCAAGGATTTGTATGATTTTTGACCTTAGGAAATTTTAGGTCAGTGGTTCTCAGGCAGATGCATGTAAAAATCATCTGAGAAGTTTTCTCAAATTACATAAGGCTATTATTACCCTGCAGTTTTTATTTGTTCTCCCCACCTCCAATGAAGGACTATAGCTCTAATCTCTCCATTGTCTGATATATGAGTTTGCTACATTATAACTATTATATTCTCATGTATTTTCTGTCTTTTTCTGTCTACTCAGTCAGCTCTTCATACCTGGTGTGTTCACCAGCTAGTAACCAAAGGGTTCCATGCAGTCCTACATCACAGACTCTGAAATGCTGATTTGGGGTCATCTGTTTATATGGAAAGCTGATTGGTTCCAATCAGGATAATGATTACCTTGGGTTCACACATTTAATTCACATGAACATATCCACCTGCCTACCGAGGAGACGTCTGGTAGACAAAACGTATCTGCTTAGAGACTTTTCCAAAATCAGGATATAAATACTTTGTAACACACCATTCAAAGAAGCAAAACAAAGAAGAGAATATCCTCACAGGAAAAAAAAATGAATGAAAAGGGGAATCTGATGAAATTACTATAATTTAAGTACTAGGGACAAAAAAATATTTTCCAAATGTAGCTTTTGTGAGTTTTTTCCTTATTATTCTGAAATTTCTCCTCATAAGTTGTAAGGCCTCAAGGATGTAAATTTTGCACATAGGTAGTGTGTCATATGATAGAAAGGACTGAGATTTACGTTAGGGCACTCTCATTTTTTCACTCTCATTTTTTCATCTGTAAAACAGGGCAATAATGTCAATTTACTGATTAAAGGAGATCCCTATAAATCTTAGTTGCTTCTCTAAGAAGAGCTATTTTTAAGAGTCTAAGGTTGTTTACTTTCCCCAATTCTTCTCTCTGCATACAGTTCACCACCTTATTTTCTAAAGCAGAATTGCAGAGATTTAATTTACTCCTCTAATTATTATTTGGGGAACAGGCTATAAAAGTACAGTCTCTCAAGGAGACAAAATTAGGACACTGATTACAGTGGTGCTCAGTTACCCCACTTAAGTATACCCACATGAAAACAAAAGGTTGATATTCTACTAGCTGCTAATTAGTACGTGGCTAATATCTTCAGAATTTGAGTAATTCAGCTGAAGTACTTTCCAAAGTACTCATCCAAATGAACTAGAACTTTTAAAAACTCAGATTCCTAACAGGCTAAATCCTTCTTTTATTCTATGTATTTCACTCACATTTAATATGATACCCATTTACGCTATTGTGGTTTCTTCTTGTTTTCTTTGGCTCATGCATGCATGTGAGAGTTGGACCATAAAGAAGGCTGAGCACTGAAGAACTGTTTTTCCAATTGTGGTGCTGGAGAAAACTTTTGATAGTCCCCTAGACAGCAAGGAGATCAAACCAGTCAATCCTAAAGGAAATCAACAATGAATATTCCTTGGAAGGACTGACTGGAGCTTCAATACTTAGGCCACCTGATATGAACAGCTGACTCACCGGAAAAGACCCTGATGCTAGGAAAAATTGAAGGCAAAGGAGAATGGGGCAGTAGACAATGAGATGGTTAGAGAGTGTCACCAACTCAATGGACATGAATTTGAGCCAACTCCAGGAAATAGTGGAAGACACAGGACTCTAGGATGCTGCAGTTCATGTGGTCACAAAGAGTCAGACACAACTTATCAACTGAAAAAATAAATGTCTTTCACCATTTCATTAATTTTTAGATGAAGTGATCACTTACTTCTATTGAAGTTTTGCCATGAGTTTGGAAGATGCATTAAGAGATAAAAGCTAGGATCAGAGATGAAGCTAATAATCATAAACATTTTTTTCACCATGCTCAATTTATTTTTAAAGATTATAATACTCAAACTTTATTCATTCACTCTGCAAATATTTATTTAGTATCCATAGTACATCTGGTCCTGTAAGTTCACAAAAGAATACATAGAATAATAATTCTATAAAAATGAAAAAGATAAAAAAGAAAG
>SJYC01039863.1:0-55548 GCA_006408675.1 Madoqua kirkii | reverse complement strand
AGTGATATTGCCCTGTAGTTTTCTTTTTTTGTGGCATCTTTGTCAGGTTTTGGTATTACGGTGATGGTGGTCTCATAGAATGAGTTTGGAAGTTTACCTTCCTCTGCAATTTTCTGGAAGAGTTTAAGTAGGATAGGTGTTAGCTCTTCTTGAAATTTTTGGTAGAATTCAGCTGTGAAGTTGTCTGGACCTGGGCTTTTGTTTGCTGCAAAATTTCTGATTACAGTTTCAATTTCTGTGCTTGTGATGGGTCTGTTAAGATTTTCTATTTCTTTCTGGTTCTGTTTTGGAAAGTTGTACTTTTCTAAGAAATTGTTCATTTTTTCCACGTTGTCCATTTTATTGGCATATAATTGCTGATAGTAGTCTCTTATGATCCTTTGTATTTCTGTGTTGTCTGTTGTGATCTCTCCATTTTCATTTCTAATTTTATTGATTTGATATTTCTCTCTTTGTTTCTTGATGAGTCTGGCTAATGGTTTGTCAATTTTATTTATCATTTCAAAGAACTAGCTTTTGGTTTTGTTGATTTTTGCTATGGTCTCTCTCTTTTTTTTTTTTTGCATTTACTTCTGCCCTAATTTTTAAGATTTCTTTCCTTCTAAGTTAGGCAGATCTCCAATGATTTGAATGGTGTGCTTGGCAGAACTTAATGCAAGTGATCAAATTCTGATCTTGTCCTCAAGGACAAGTTCCTATCCTCAAGGAGCCATAGACTGATGACTGGTGATTCTGGATAAATTGGAGACAAATATTCATCAGTAAAAATAATTATATTAATCATAAGTTTACTATTATATAAATACTAAAATAAGAGAGATAAAAATGAGGGAAATCTTTGCTGCTCTATCAGTGCAAGCATGCATGCATGCTCAGTTGCTTCAGTCATGTCTGACTCTTTGCAATGCTATGGACTGTAGCCTGTCAGACTCCTCTGTCCACGGGGATTCTCTAGGCAAGAATAATGGAGTGAGTTGTCATGCCCTCCTCCAGGGAATCTTACTGACCCAAGAATTGAACCTGTGTCTCTTATGTCTAATGCACTGGCAGGCAGGTTCTTTACCACTAGCGCTGCCTGGGAAGTCCAATCTATCAGTACATACTCTAAAATAAAGCATATAAAAAGATTACCATAATGATCAACAAATTTAAAACAAAAATAAATTCTAGAAAAATATGTATAATATAAATTAATTGCAAATATATATGCTTATGGAAAACCCTGGAAGACATATGCCAACTTGTTTAAAATATTTGTATATAGGATGCCCTCCTCCAGGGAATCTTACTGACCCAAGAATTGAACCTGTGTCTCTTATGTCTAATGCACTGGCAGGCAGGTTCTTTACCACTAGCGCTGCCTGGGAAGTCCAATCTATCAGTACATACTCTAAAATAAAGCATATAAAAAGATTACCATAATGATCAACAAATTTAAAACAAAAATAAATTCTAGAAAAATATGTATAATATAAATTAATTGCAAATATATATGCTTATGGAAAACCCTGGAAGACATATGCCAACTTGTTTAAAATATTTGTATATAGGCAACCATTCCATTCTGAAGGAGATTAGCCCTGGGATTTCTTTGGAAGGAATGATGCTAAAGCTGAAACTCTAGTACTTTGACCACCTCATGCGAAGAGTTGACTCATTGGAAAAGACTGTGATGCTGGGAGGGATTGGGGGCAGGAGGAGAAGGGGACGACAGAGGATGAGATGGCTGGATGGTATCACTGACTCGATGGACCTGAGTCTTAGTGAACTCCGGAAGTTGGTGATGGACAGGGAGGCCTGGCGTACTGCAATTCATGAGGTCGCAAAGAATCGGACACGACTGAGTGACTGAACTGAACTGAAGGTAACAGAAATGAACTGAACTGAACTGAACAGAAATGAGACGTGAGAAGGGAAAGCAGAAGTGGAAGAAAACTTAGCATTTTACTTCATATACTTGTTATTATTTGAGGCATATAATAATCCGCTCAGCATTAAAAATACCAAAAAAGCAAATATTTTGTAATATTTCATAACTCTAGGGGATCTTTCCAACCCAGGGAATAAACCTGCATTTCTTGCATCTCCTGCACTGGCAGGCAGATTCTTTACCACCTGTGCTACCTGGAAAGCGTATTTTGTAATGATAATACATTACCGCATATTTGTTATATTACATATATATTTATAATATGATTTTTATATATTATAATAATATAAACATTATATTACTTGCTATATTGTAACAATAATATATTAACCTCAGGAACATTGTCAACTAAACACTCAATGATGCCCATATTTACACCTACAAACTCCTGAGGCTTTTATATTTGTAGCATATAAGATGATGAAGTAAGACAAATTCTTTAAAATCCTACATGAGGAGTGAAATGAGCATGAAAGGCTATAAGATCTAAGTTCAAATTATAATTCTGACTGTTAAAATGGGTGGATGTTATTTCTATAAGCCTTACTTTATTGCATATAAAACATTTATAATACTATTTATTTCCTAAGATTTTGAAAATGCTTCGTTTGCAGCAGGTGCTTAATATTTCTAGTTGTTTTGTCTTCTTGTACTCTAAGAAACCTTGTCCCATTTGGAGATGAATGATTACATCTGTACCAAGATGTCTTTTACTGGACGGGAGTTTCACATCAGTAGCCAACAATGTGGTGATTTTTTTCTCAATTTATAATGTAATATTGCCTTTACCCTCTAACTTCAAAATCATCATAATTTTATGCTTTTACTCATAAAATCATAGTGCCATAGAGCTGGAAAAGAAAAGCTAAAAACTCAGCTCAGGTTTCATATTTGCAGGAAAAATGATGGACACCATAAAATATGTACTGTGTTTTAATCATTTTCCCAAAAAGACATTCTAACATTTCTTTGAATGACTGATGCATTAAATGCTTAATAAGTCTTTTCTTTAAATAACATATTAAAGGAAATAGATGTGTAGAGAAGAAGCAAATTTCTCTTCTTTGGAGTTAAACCATCTGCCCTTGCTTATTATATCAAAAATAATGGAAGAAATGACATTTAATGTCAGGAAGGAAAAGATGTACAAGTAGGAAACTATGAAACTGTGATAGGGCAAAATTAAATCATCCTGTCTTTTGAGAAACAAGTGAAAATGGGCTACAGTTCTAGATATGATGGCAAATTCATGACAGTGTTCACCCTGTTAACAATTTCTAAATCAACTATTTGACTGGGTGTTCAAGGCAAAAAGATTTCATCACAGTTGTATATACAGTTACAAGTGGCTGTCCCACAGTAAATAAACAACAAATGTATTCTGGCAGGTGACCATGACTGTATTTTTTTGAGTAAACAGATACTATATTCTAGATACTATAAAAAAATTCTTAGAAAAATGAAGAAGAGTTTAATGATTGATACTGCATAGCATAAAGATGACTTCCATGGTGGCTCAGATGGTAAAAGCATCTTCCTACAATGCGGGAAGACATAGGCATTTACAATTTTACTACCAGGGTGGTGCACACCTAAGTTTTCTGCTGGGAGCCAGTGTGAGGAACTCTGCCCATGGTAAAGGTCATGAGAAAAGAGGCTTGGTATACACAAAGCCGTGATCAAGCCTCAGGAAACCCCCTGTTCCTGAGCATCTAAACCCAAAATCAGAGTCTGTTTTAGGCTGTCACCTACACCTCTGACTTTACGGGGGGCTTTCCCTCATCACCATTTCTCTCGGAGAAGGAGTTAACTTGCAGCTCCAGTTAATAAAAATTCCTGGGCGTGACAAGAGTGTTTCAACTTACAAACACCTCTGAAGGTCCTCTAGTCTCCCTGATTAGGTTCGTCCTGCCACATGTGATTGTTTATAGCCTTCCAACCATGAGAGGCAAAGATGCTTTAAAACTTTCTAAATACAGACTTCTTTGAGAATTTAGAAGATTATTAGTATAGTATATTGGGTTGATTATATTGGTGAAGGGATTTTTTCATTTGTCGTGCCAAAAATTACTGTTAATTCCTTGCCCTGGGTGTGACAAGGGTGTCTCAGGTCAAACTTCTCTGCTGACAGACTAGCTTGTGTGACAACCTCTCAACCATAAGCAGCTCAAAGAGTTTGAAGTATTAGCATAGGGCTTTTCTCATTGTTGAGTCAATGATTGCTGCCAGGCTTCCATATCCTTAGGCACTTGGGAATATATTAATCAATGTATTTGGAATATAGAAAAGGAAATACAGTAGTTTTTGATGTTAGCAATACTAGATTTTTTGAGTTAATGAATTTTCTCTTTTGTTATAGATCACTGTACTTTGTTATAAATCACTGTGTCCTTGCTACATAAAAACGTAACTTTATCACTATCTTAAGACTAAATAGATCTTAAAGGGAACATTGGTGAAAGGCTTTCCTTTGTTTGCTTGATGTTTGCTGCTAAATCTCCATATTCCCTGCCCTTATAATGAATATAACTAGCATACAGGAGAAATAAGTATTAACCTTTAAGATTAATCATTTTAACCTTAGGTTAAGTAAACTCCTTTCCTAGTTGTAACTCACTACACCCTCATTCTATAGGAATGCAACTTTATTTGGAGGGTGGCACCTGATTTAAGAAAAAATCACTCCTGGAAAAATAACTTTTCTGGTTAACCGACTGGTATCAGAAAGGGCCATAAAATGTCAGCAGGCCTCATAGCCAGAAGATGATGTAAAACCCATAAGACCTTTGTATAATTTTATATGAAGCACCTGATTGTGACAAGGGTCAGGTCTGCTGACACCCACATGACTCTGTATTCATCCCTATGTATAACAAAAGGTATATAAACAAACCTGAAAAATAAAGAAATCAGATCAGTTTCTGGAAAGACTGATTCCCCCAGGTAATTTCTTTCTTGCTCCTCATTTTCCTGGCTGAATTCCCATCTGAAATGTGGGTACTCACTAAGCCTGCTAATTCTGTCTGGGCTTTGAGATCAGACCAGGGAGGCCTCGGTGCCTCCTCTCCTTTGGGAAAACGGAAAGACGCCTGTGGCCTACGTAGGCGGTGATTGGTATTCCACGTAAACCAAGTTATTCAGCATCTTTTTCTCCACTAATTTTCCTACTACACTATCTGTTTCTAATTTCTCTCTATATCTGTAATTAAATAGCTTTTTTCTAGGATGCCTACTCCATCCCCACCTTCAAATTACCCTGGATCCACCGGGGCTGGACCCCGGCAGTTTTCCACTTGATAAAATCTGTGCAAAATCAGGCAGGTAAAGATGTAGAAATAGGGCAACTAGATTAATAGGAAATAATGCTGAGTAATAACAACATTTTAATTGAAAATTAAGTTATATCCTTCCACTTGAGGCTTAGGGTTCTATTAGCAATAATAAAAAAATTAATTATGCATAATCCATATTTAACATCTTGCTAAATCCTATGGTCAAATTAAAAAATAATTTTTTGAATTGTAACAATAGCAGATAAACATTTTCTCCTTTAAGTAAACTTTCTCCAAATTCATTTCAGTTATAAAGTGAGTGTCAAAGTTTTGACTAAACATTAGCCCTGTTGGAGAAGAAAATGGCAACTCACTCCAGTATTCTCACCTGGGAAATCCCATGGACAGAGGAGCCTGGTGGGCTATAGTTGTTGGAGTCGCAAAGAGGTGGAGATGACTGAGTGACTAACAGTAACAACAACTACAATCTATACTATAGGTGACTAAGATCTATAATCCAAAAATAAGGCAGGAGTTGGAGTTGGTCAAACTTTTCATAAATTCTACCTTCAGGTTACTTTGACTACAATTTACTGAGGAAGGAACCATTTTCTTTCTCTTTTGATGTGCTATTGATTCAAGAATACTTGCTTTCATTCACTAATTATCAAATTTGTTAATTAGTGCCCTTCAATACCAAGAAGACAGGTACTCTTCATAGAATACAAGTGATATAAATGCTTCATTAAAATTCCATGATGAAAACTAAAACAACAACAACAAAAAGACTAGAGTAAAAATGAGTATCTGTGCACAACAAATAATAACTGATACTAATTGAAAATAATAATATTTTAGAAATCTATAAATAAATACTATGAACCAAATAACTAAATCTAATATGATGGCTGAGAATGACAACTGTGACAAAAATGCTTGATTTAGACAATTAAAAACATTAATTTTTTCACCTGATGAACCTGTAACATGAAGATGTAGGGACTATTTTGGTGAGGAAGTACTTAAAATTATGAGTATCTAGCCATTATAGAATTTTTTCTTTTGTCATCAAATAAGGAAGTATCACTATTTAATTTAAAAGTCAACATTTGAACCAGCTCATGGAATACCAATGCTGGCAGGTAAGACAGTTTAAGAAACTCTGATTCCTGTAGTCATAAGGTCTACTTAACTGATTTGTCTATTTCTTACTGGGTAACTTATTATTAGGTTTAAAAAAATGAATTAAAAGTTAAAAATAACAATAAGAGAAAACTATTTTTCATATGTAAAGTTAAAATTACTGACATTTATAAGGCATTGTTCTAAATGTTTCATATGGACCATTTTATTATTTCAACAGTGATAGCATAAGGTACTGCAGGAGACCCCAGTTTGATTCCTGCATTGGGAAGATCACTAGCGAAGGGACAGGAATATCCACTCCAGTATTCCTGAACTTCCCAGGTGGCTGGGTTGATAAAGACTCTGCCTGCAATGCAGGTGACCTGGGATCAATCCCTGAATTGGGAACATCCCTTGGAGAAAGGCATGGCAACCCACTCCAATATTCTTGCCTGGAGAATTCCCATGAAGAGAGCACAGCACAACATAAGTACATGTTATTAAGAGGTAATTTACATTTGTATTTGTTGAACAAAATCTTACATGTTTTATTTTATACACTGTAAAACTAAGGCACAGTGAGATTAATTTGCTAGCCAAAAATCCTTAAATTCCAGTGGTGGAATCAGGCTTTGGATATAGAATTTGGCTCAAAAGCAGTGGTCTCCAACCTTTTTGGCACCAGGGACTCATTTTGTACAATCTAGATCTCTCGCAAGCAGAGTTCACTGTAATGTTCACTCTCTAATGAGTTCTAATGCTGCCACTGATCTGACAGGGGGCAGAGCTCAGCCAATAATGGCAGTGATGGGGAGTGGTTGTAAATATACATGAAGTTTCACTCATTCACCCTCCATTCACCTCCTGCTTTATAGCCTAGTTCCTAAAAGGCCATGGACCAGTACTGGTCTGTGGCCTGGGGACTGGGGGAACCCTGTTCCGGAGTCCATACTTTTAAATACATGAAACTGCTTCCTATTCTGTGGACTTGGATTTTAGATCATCTCATCATCCTTTTGTGACTTTTAAGGTTTTGTTTTCATAAAGACTGATGAAAGTGAAAGTTGCTCAGTTGTGTCTGGCTCTTTGTGACCCCATGTACTTTACAGTCCATGGAGTTCTCCAGGCCAGAATACTGGAGTGGGTAGACAGTCCCTTCTCCAGCGCATCTTCCCAACCCAGGGATTGAACCCAGGTCTCCCTCATTGCAGGCAGATTCTTTATGAGCTGAGCCACAAAGGAAGCCCAAGAATATTGGAGTGGGAAGCCTATCCCTTCTCCAGTGGATCTTCCCAACCCAGGAATTGAACCAGGATCTCCTGCATTGCAGATGGATTCGTTACCAACTGAGCTGTAAGAGAAGCCCTAAAGGCTTTATTACCAATTTCCTAATCTAGAGTTTGGAAGTCAAATGACAGCTTTATATGATATTTGTTCACTCATCATTTACTCAGTTAATTATGTAACAAGACAACAAGCCTAGGCAATATCACCATAGAAATATCTTCTATGTTCTCATCTCATAGAAAGAGAATCTTGGGCTGAACTACTGATTTGACACAGTTTAAGCCCAAAAATTAAATGGAGATCATGATTTTACTTTCCTTTTACAGCCAGAATCTCAAAAATAGACTCTGGTTTGTCTCAGTTAAATTTTTTCCCTATATTTGTATTTTAAGAAACTGTAAACCTGCAGAGAAGGTGAAACAACTGCACAACAGACATCTCTCTGTTTACTTATTTTCAACACTAACATTTTAACACATGTACTTGATCTTTTTTTCTTTTTCTAAATACTTATAAAACATATGTGTATATATGCAGTTCTAGAACCACTTGAAAGCAAGATATAGAGAGCATGACACATCTTTCCAAACATTTTGACACTGATCTCCAAAGAAAAAAGGATACTCACTTAGATTTTTAATATATCACTACCTCAAGTATTCAAAGAATTCCAGTATCCAAAGAAAAATAACACTGTTATAATAATACTGCCTAATATATAGTACATATTGAAAGTTACCAATCATCTCACTGATGTTCATTATAGCTGTTTTTCTTTTGTTGATCCTTTACCAGCTGAGCTATGAGAAAGATTCAAAAAGAGCCATGCATTGCATTCACTCAGCATGATCTTGAGTGTCTAATACTCTATTGAATGGTTGCCCCTACACCCAGCCTTTTGCTACTTTTGACTTTAATGGCATTAAGGCTTTTAAAGAGTTGAGGCCAGTTGTTTCTTAAATGTCTGATAATATAGATTTACCTGACTGATACCTCACTATTAGATTCAGGTTAATTAAAAATTATATATTTATTAATTTGGCTCTGTTGGGTCTTGGATGGAGCATATGGGCTCAGTAGTTGTGGCATGCAGGCTTAACTGCCTTGCAGCACATGGGATCTTAGTTCCCTGGCCAGGGACCGAACCCATGTCCCCTGCATTGGCAGATTCTTAACCACTGGTCCACCACAGAAATTTCCTCAGGTTCAATATTTCGGCCAAAAAAAAAAAAAAAAAATCATAGGAAAGTATTGACTTAATTATAATATTAAGATTTTCTTGCATGGACATGTATATTTTAAAATGCACCCTGGCCTTTCTAATCAATCTTTATATTTTCTAGCCTTGTTGCTCTCTCTATATTTATGGTCTTAATTTTATTTCATGTGTTCTTAGAAAAGGTATACAGATTTCATGTAACAGAGAGGGTATTAATCAATCAGCTAATTTAATCAATTAATAACTCCCTAGCGAACTTTCATAATTCATAGCCCCTCAGTTCAGTTCAGTTCAGTTCAGTCACTCAGTCGTGTCTGACTCTTTGCGACCCCTATGAATCACAGCACACCAGGCCTCCCTGTACATTACCAACTCCAGAGTTCACTCAAACTCACATTGATGCCACCCAGCCATCTCATCCTCTGTCGTCCCCTTTTCCTCCTGCTCCCAATCCCTTCCAGCATCAGAGTCTTTTCCAATGAGTCAACTCTTCGCGTGAAATGGCCAAAGTACTGGAGTTTCAGCTTTATCATCATTCCTTCCAAAGAACACCCAGGGCTGATCTCCTTTAGAATGGATTGATTGGATCTCCTTGCCGTCCAAGGGACTCTCAGTGCCCCTCAAAATATCAATTAAAAAGAAAGTCTGCCAAGGAGATCCAACCCATTAACCCTTATTATTTTGTGCATAATTACTATAATTCTGAGTCTATGCACTAATACAGCAGTGGTCTGTAACACAGCCACTTTTCTCACTCAACAGTATCTGCAAAGTGATTCAATGTTTTCAAAATGTTTTCATATAAATTATGTCATTTGTCCTTTAAGATAGATGCAAGAGTTAAGAATGAAATACAGTATTTTTCTTGTATAGGAAATTAAACCATATCTGTGTTCTAAAATGACTTGTCCAATTTTGATTCTCTAACTTCAGTTTTCAGATCAGTAATAGAGAATAACTGGGTTTTGCTAACAATACAGATGAAATATACCTGCTTGACACCACCAGGCCCTACCTGGTTGCTTACTCAAGTGAGACCCACCCAGCCACTGCCATTGATACCTCTCCTGACTACTAACTGTCTCACCCTGAGGACTGGAGGTGGGTTTTCACTTGGCCTCCAGCAAGTCTGCCCTGGCAGGAACTACAGAAGCTCCATCATCCAGGTTCTACCTGATCAGACTCACCAAGGCTTAAGCTTCCCCACAAGCTGCCCTCAGGGGAGAGCTAACATAACCTAGAGGTCAGGGAAATTAAAAAGCACAAAAAGGCTGAATTTTGGTCAGTAGGAAGTGAGAAATAAGAAACCACAGATCATTTCCTCTTCTTTCCTTTCCTAATAGTCTGTTCTGCAGCATAGTTGATTCACACTACCTCTCAGATATCCTATGAGATGAGCAAGAAGCCAGGTCTCTTTGTGAAGCAGTGGCCAGCTTGATCATACACCACCTTGTATTTGCTCACTCTCATTCTCTGCTCTTCCCAAATCCTTGTTACTATAGGACTCCTCTCCAAATAAAGGCAGCATTATACAGAAATATATAAATAGAAAAAAAAATCACTTGTCCAAAGCCATTTGAATAATAAGTAGTAACATCGAACTTAACTAAAAATATTAGGACTGATCACATAATGTTGTTATTCTTCCATATTATCCGTGAATAATATTAGTTAGAATTTTTCCCAAACAACACAACATAAAGTCAGGAGTATCAAAAAAGATCTTTCCTGGAGAATCTCCTCAAACGTAGCTAGTAACCTCCAAAGATATTTCTTCCAATGATGACAGCAATTTGTGCCTTTCTGTCCCATCATTTTCACCTCATCTGTGAGTGCCAATTGATTGAAGGCATTTCTGCCTCATTAGTTTCTAACTGGCTCACATGGGCACTTTTGTAAATGACCGCCCTGACCCCCAGACCTCTGTAAAACTCCACATCCCCTGGAGCTAACAGGGTAAGTGTGTGCAAGGATGGCTACCTTCAGTCTTACCACTGTGGACAGATCTGGGCAAGACGGACTGAAGAAAAACCAAGTATTGAATTGCTGCCATGGCACCCGACTAGGGACTCCAAAACAGAGAAGAGTAGCAGAAAGAAATGGCCCGAGAATCAGAAAACCAAACTATGTATAACCGATGCCTCCTTTAACTTCTTTGAGCTCCAGTTTCTTAATATTCCTAATAACTTATTTATCCAAATAAAATAAGGCCATTGAACTTAATTGGATCCAAGATTTCTGCCAGCCACAAACTTCAATGACTTCATGGGTTAAGCACCAAGGATAATGTAAAGAACTTCAAATGAAATTACACTTTACTCTTGGAGGAATATTCCATTTTAAATTTGTCAGTGGTCCACAAAAAAAGCATCAATACTTTCCTAAGAAAGCATTTTACTTTTCAGAAATACAGAACAACACATATTTAACAGTCAGTTTAATGAGTGTTTTGCTTTTTTTAATTTACTAACTGGACAGGATTTTAAGTATAAAATGCTAAAAGTACTGAAAACTTTTTTTTTTCACATTAACTATCATCTTTTCATTTTCAGTGGATTTTGAGACTTTAATATTACTGATTGTACTTTGGGTTAATCTATCTGTATAGCACTTAACATCTGAAGAAGTATACCACTATATTAACTTTCACATGAATGATCATGATAATAGCAATATTAAAAGACTGCAATCACTTTACCCACCATACATTCAATTCCCCAAACTGCCTATTGCTTCTAATTTTCCTCACAGATGAAATTAATTTTTTTTAATTCTTGGAAAAAGTTGCCTGAAAGAAGAAGGAAACTTAAATTAACTTAGCTACTAAAATAGGTGTATTTGTCTATCGGCATATTCACCGTGAATGAAGAGATGTGGAGTACATGCCCAGGGGTCACACAGTCCTGGGCTTGGACCCAACTTTACCAGTTGCTTATCTGCAAAGCAGGGATAAAAGACATATCAGGTTTAGGACAGTTCAGTTCAGTTCAGTTGCTCAGTCGGGGTTTAGGACAAGTTTGCAAGTAATAATGTGAACACTATAGGCATTGAGTAAATTTTAATTTTAAACCCCAGTAATATTTTAACATTAAAATTCTATCAGCTTAGGGGGTAATAAACCTTCTATAGAACCAGGTTAGCAATTCAATACCAATAGTCTAGAGAGCTTTCAGAAAATATTTCTGCTCCTCTAATCAATTAGTTTTCAACCTTTCCATCTTCTTTCATTGTCCTTTATCTCATGAAACACACCCAAGACATATTCAGTAGCTCATGCCAGAAAGCTAGTTGTTTCACTGACATCCCATCCTCTCTGTCCTTTACCTCTGATATTCATCATGAAGTAAATTCATTTTTATTTGCAAAATATCTCTCTAATGATTCCATTTTTTTGATACCTCTGTTGCCACGACCCTCTTTTAAACACTTAACAATAGTCCTTAAAACTGATCCCCTATGACCACACATAGCTCCTACTGATTTGTTACATATACAACAGTATCTTTTATTAATAAAACACAAATATGTTCAACATCTTCCCCTTATATTTAAACTATATCAAAAGCATTCTGACTGTCAGAATAATAACATAGCCCACAAGATGCTACATCATCCAGAACAATTATCTACCTGTTTAATTCAGCCTAACTTACGTTATCCCTTACTTTCCAAGCTTTAATACATATTGGTCATTCTCAGTCACATCCAACTCTTTTACAGCTCCATGAACTGAAGCCCACCAGGCTCCTCTGTCCATGGAATTTCTCAGGCAAGAATACTGGAGTGGGTTGCCATTTCTTACTCCAGAGGATCTTCTTTACCCAGGATCAAACCCTAGTCTCCTGTGTCTCCTGCACTGGCAGGCAGATTCTTTATCACTGTGCCACCTGGGAAGCTGACTTCATATTATTCTTTGATTGCTGTTAACTGTCCTTATTGTTTTTACTCTCAGGGCATTTTCACATACCGTTCCTTCTGTCTAGAACATTCTTCTTCTAACTTTCATTCATCTTTACTTGCCTATCAGATCCAGATAAAATATATGTTTCTAAAGGAAGCTAAAAGTTTATTTTTTATATTTATCCAAATTAAAAGAATATCTTAGAGTTCCTTTAGGGCTTCCTGGTGACTCAGCTGGTAAAGAATCTGCCTGCAATGCAGGAGACCTGGGTTCAGTTCTTGGGTCAGGAAGATCCCCTTGAGAAGCAAATGGCTACCCACTCCAGTATTCTTACCTGGATTGCTCAATGGACAGAGGAACCTTGAGGGCTATACAGTCTGTGGGGTCACTGAGAGTTGGACACAACTGAGTGACTAACACGCACACACAGAATTCCTTTAAATTTGCTAAATTTTTCATAGATTTTTAAATCAAATCAATGAGCTATGTTTCAATTGCAAATAAACCTAAAACTGGATTATTCTGCTAGAGTAACATGCTTTCAATTTACTAACATAGCCTTTAGCCAAACTCAGAAGTAAAATATACAGTGGGAAAAGAGAACCAATTATAGAGAATAAGTACTAATACAAACAATAGCATTTCTAGAATTTTTGAAAGAGTTGTTTGGTTAACATTTATGATTAGGATGAAAACTGGAGACTGAAGGAAGTGAATTCAAGTTAAAATTACACTATGAGAAAAATGTTTTTGTGGGAGTTTTAAAACAGTGCAGTCCTCCTAGAAAGAACAGTTGGAAGAGACAATTAATTCATAGTAGGCAGGAGTGCCTGAGTTAATGGAGTTTAATTAAAAAGACAGGACTTCTTCAGATTTGAAGACAATGACAAATGAAACCTTAATTAGATTCTAAGCTTCCAGGAACAAGTAAGTGTCACGGGGTTTTTGCACAAAATATATCATATTTAGTCACACAATTCCTTGTATTGGCTATTTCCTTTTTTAAACCAAATTTAAGGAAAATACATACTGCTTGATTTTGGTTTTGACTAGTTGTACAGGAGAAGGTCTTTGATTTTCTCTCTATATAATATCTCAAATCTGCTCTGAGGCTAAAATCACATTTATTATTTTGTTTTTACTTTATTGAAGTACAGTTGATTTATAACGTTGTATTAATTTCTGCTGCATAGCAAAATGATTCAGTAATGTGTGTGTGTGTGTGTGTGTGTGTGTGTGTGTGTGTACACACACATATAGATAACTGAAGGGCTTCCCAGGTAGTGTAGTTGGTAAATAATCCACCTGCCAATGTAGGACACGCAAGAGATGCAGTTTTGATCCTTGGGTGAGGAAGATTCTCTGGAGTAGGGAAGGGCTACCTGGAAAATTCCATGGACTGAGAAGTCCATGGGGCCACAAACAGTTGGACACAAGTGAGCAACTGAGCACACACACATATAATTGAAATATATATGTATATACCTTTTTTTGTATTATTTTCCATTACAATTTATTACAAGACATTGAATATAGTTCCCTGTATTAATACATTAGGAACTTGTTGTTTATCTGTCTACATATAAGCTCATCTTTAAAGTTCAGAAGTGGTTCATTTGAGAAGATTTGGGTTCCTAAAGTTTTACTGTGGTCTCTCTTCTTAATTTAAATGCATTGATTTTCTCAGCTATGCTTGGTCATGCTGAAACTTTTCACAAATAGTCTGTGTTTCCAGGAAGAGATTTCTTCTTTCAATCCTAATATCTACTTTGGCAACTGAAATCTTACAGGTTCAGAATCCCCTCTGCTGTTCCCAATATCCTTACAACAGATAATTTTCTTACCTAAATGAAAATTATTTTCATTATCATTATTGCTCTTCCAAAGTGTTTCATTATTAGAAATATTTTTGAAATTTTTGCTTAAATGTAGGTAAAGTGAAGTGGGTCTGAATGGAAAAGTGATGAAGAATCACAGCATCCCATATCAGTAGCACACTGTGACCTACTTGTTGGGGTACTAAAATACCTGTAACCACTGGGGCTTTCAAAATTGATTATTTTAAGTCTTACTTAGTGTGTGTGAGCATGCACTTAATGTGTTGCTTCACTGATTCTTTGCATGCTAAGTTGCTTAACTGACTCTTGGCAACCCCAAGGACTATAGGATTTCCCGGGCAAGAATACTGGAGTGTGTTGCCTTGCGCTTCTCCAAGGGATCTCCTTGACTCAGGGACAGAACTCAAGTCTCTGACGTCTCTTGCATTGGCAAGTGGGTTGTTTTATCATTACTGCCACCTGGGAAACTCATAATTAAATGGTACAGTCAATAAAAACAATATCAACGTTAAGAAGAGCTCTCCTGAAGCTCTTTCTGGTGGGAAGCAAGGTAGAGGTTCTAGCGTGGAGGTGAAGGACAGGCAAAGAGCACACATTTAAATAGTATCATTAAAAAAAAAGATAAAAGAATAACTTGCTTGTTTCTTATGAAGTAACATGTAAGCTACATTAGGAGTTACTACTTGGATAAAGTGAAATACACTCAACATAATTCTTTTAAATGGAATACTAAAAGAGAAAAAAGGAGGAGAAAAATAAAAATAGAAGTCAGAGCTCCTTCATATTAAGGATGGAGATGAGAGGATATGAAGACTTTTAAAACAAAAAGGATCTCTAGTATTTCAGACATTTAAGATTTGTTCACCAATGGGTTAGTCACATTGCATTAAGGTAATGGAGAGTTAGTCCCATTGCCTTAAGGTAATGGAGGGCAGGGTAGGGACAAGAGGAAAGCCTCTGTATGATCTACAGTAGGTGAGATTCACATAGCATATAGTATTACAATAATAGTGCACACTGTTTTACAGACACTCTCCTTGCCAATTTTTATCCCCAAATTTGGTGGAACAGCTAAAAATAGATGCTCAATTGATGTCTGTTGACTTGAAGTTAAATGATATACAAATTTCATGGTATTGATCTCTGTCTGGAAAAAGACAGCAAAAATTTGTTATCTCTAGTTATTAGGAGCAAGGGTCAGATGTGCTCCCTGGATGAAGGCAATCATCTGTCATAACTTGTCACTGGCCTAAGAAAACTGTTGGCATTAGGACAAACTCTATGTCCAGAAAAGTGGTTCTCAACTACTATGTCCTGACTGTATCTGATATTACACTAGAGTGACCAGTAATCATTACTAATATTAAAGTGTAGTGTTAGTGGATGACTTGTTTATTTTAAGTGCATGTTCTAAGTCCATGAGTCTGTTTCTGTTTTGTGATTAAGTTTATTTGTATCATTTCTTTTTAGAATCTGCATATAAGCAATATCATATGATATTTCCCTCTGATTTCCATCACTCAGTATGACAGTATCTAGGTCCATCTGGTTACCAGGAAGGAAGTTTGGGGGAAAGGGATGGTTAAAGAGCTTGAGACTGACATGTACACACTACTATATTTAAAATGGATAACCAACAAGGATGTACTGCATAGCACATGGAACTCTGCTCAATGTTATGTGGAAGCCTGGATGGGAGGGGAGTTTGGAGAAAAACGGACACACATATATGTATGGTTGAGTACCTGTGCCATTCACTGGAAATCATCACAACATTATTAATCAGCTATACTCCAATATAAAACAAAAAGTTTTTAAAACATGCATGTTCAAGACGATACTTCCGTCATCTTGCTACTTTCTGATATAATAAGCTTTTCAGAGTGCATGGTACAGCCAACCTACAAGCACAAGAACATGGCCCACAAATTATTTTATCTAAGTCACAGTCAGCAGTATTGTCTCACAGGGACAATCAGTTTTAGGAAAACATATATGGGGGAAAAAAGCTGAGAACTGTAATGCCCAATCATGATGGTGTAAAAAGGAAACCCACTGCCCAGTGATTGACAGTACTTTTGTCTGAAAAATGTCCTTTCAAAAGATTAAATATTTGTCCATATTTATGCCAGGATAATTAAAATCAACTGAAGAAATCCTACTGAAAGAAGCTCCATAGCTGAACTTTTTAACTGGAAAAATAAAAGCCACATGCTGTTTTAGTAAGAAAACAGGAACCAAAAAATAATCTGGGCTTCGATGTACGGAATTTAGTTGAATCTTTAGAAAATAAAATTTTGAGGAATAAAGACAGTCATTGGGATAACTTTACTACTCATTATTAACTGAAATACAACCTTAAGTATGTATTTTTCACAATTGAATTTGAAAGTCTTCAGACATAGCCATATTAGTTACAGTCTACTGCTCCCTAATGTTGTATACATATGGTCAGCTTTATTTGTTTACACTGACTTTCAAAACATTTAAGTCTGTCACCCTTCTTTAAAATATACCATAAATAAAACTATGTATATTTATGGAGAATGGAATGTAACCCACTTCAGTATTTTTACCTGGAGAATCCCACGGACAGAGAAACCTGGCAGGTTATACTCCATAGGATCACAGAGTCGGACATGACTGAAGCGCCTTAGCAACACACACACTCAAACTATAAAAAAAGGATCAACTCTATGTAGTTTCACGAAAGTCTGCTTCAACAAGTTTAAAAACAGATTCTTGTAAATATTAATGCCAAACACAGCCCACTAAACAATAGTGAAAATATAAATAAGTAATTACATAATTTGATACTACAAATGAATACAAACAGAAGAAATACTTTCTCAGGGATAAAAAAAAACAACAACAACTGAAAACATTGCAAACATTACAGATTTTAAAAAGTCCAATCAAATACAATCCAGAAAAGAGTTTAGGGAAATACTAATATAATACATCAGCATGTAATTTTTCTTTTTTTTTTTCCCTACAAGATCCATAAATTCTCACTCACGTGAGTAATGTCACTTGTTTCACTGAATACCTGAAAACTTGTAAAACCAGAAGGACATCATTGAAAATGGCTCTTACAAATCATCTGCTCAATTTACAAAGACATTATCAAGACTTACTCTAGAAGGGGACTTTCTTCCACCAGACACCTCATCTGAGGGGCTGATCAAGGAGACCTACCTGTGCCCATGATAAGCTGATGAAACAACACATGCCTCCGTGAACTACTTTACATTTCCAAGATTAAATTTTTCTTTGTAGAACTTAAATTTGTACTCAACCTGTGGCGGCGCTGAGGAGAGCAGGAAGTACCAGTCAGAGCATACTGTCCATGGCAAAGCAGGAGAAATGAGTAGGAAGATTTGTGGGTGTTCCCGGGAACTCATCAGCCTCCTGTTCATGTTCAATAGGAGACTCACAAGTTCCTGCAAATGCACACAAACTTAGTAAGCAGGTACCCTTGGCAGATAGGCAGATGCTGATACTTCCTCCAGGTCAAGTGAATACAATATCTTTCCCCACTGGAGTGTCCTCAACAGCTTGGGATTTTGTCCAAGCAGTGTGGTGGGCATCATGGTCCACTGGACACTTTTATTCAACTATTCAACAAATATTAATTGAGCATCTCCTATGCTAAGCACAGAGAAGGTGATGGCACCCCACTCCAGCGCTCTTGCCTGGAGAATTCCATGGATGGAGGAGCCTGGTAGGCTGCGGTCCTTGGGGTTGCTGAGAGTCGGACACAACTGAGCAACTTCACTTTCACTTTCATGCATTGGAGAAGGAAATGGTAACCCACTCCAGTGTTCTTGCCTGGAGAATCCCAGGGACGGGGGAGCCTCGTGGGCTGCTGTCTACGGGGTCGCACAGAGTCAAACACGACTGACGCAACTTAGCAGTAGCAAGCAGTATGCTAAGCACTGCTCTAGTCTCCAGGCACATAGTAGTGAATTTTTTTTGCTATTATGGAAATTCTTTTGAACACAGTCTAGTTCATTTTCAATCTGTCTGACTCAAGCTTTGGTCTCCAATGCCAAATGGCAAGTGGCAGCATTTAAAATTTCCTTTGTCATAACTGTTGAATTTAGAGCTCATGGTACAATGGGAAGAAGCTATAAATGGAGACTAAGAGATATGAATGCTAGTTTGCTGTGGTACTGCTAAGTTGCTTCAGTTGTGTCCGACTCTGTGCGACCCCATAGACAGCAGCCCACCAGGCTCCCCTGTCCCTGGGATTCTCCAGGCAAGAACACTGGAGCAAGTTGCCATTTCAACCTAACAACTTCCATGATCAAAACACAACCCTTTTTGACTTCCGTTTTCTTACTTGTCAAATGATTATTTGGACTATTTCACTTTTACTTCCAATCTAAATGTAAATGTCTAATTATAAGGTAACTAGAAACAGAATAAGAGTATTTATACAGAAAATGCAATGTTATTGAAGTTGTGTTTTTCCAGGAAAGGGAAAAAAATGGATTCAGCAATCACTGTAAAGTTCAAATATATAACTGATTATTGGTATCTTTTTCCACCAGCTAACATCACTGCAGATGGTGATTGCAGCCATGAAATTAAAAGTCACTTACTCCTTGGAATGAAAGTTATGACTAACCTAGATAGCATATTCAAAAGCAGAGACATTACTTTGTCAACAAAGGTCCATCTGGTCAAGGCTATTGGTTTTTCCAGTGGTCATGTATGGATATGAGAGTTGGACTATAAAGAAAGCTGAGTGCTAAAGAATTGATGCTTTTGAATTGTGGTATTGGAGAAAACTCTTCAGAGTCCTTTGGACTGCAAGGAGATCCAACCAGTCCATCCTAAAGGAGCTCAGTCCTGGGTGTTCATTGGAAGGACTGATGTTGAAGATGAAACTCCAATACTCTGGCCTCCTGATGCGAAGAGCTGACTCATTGGAAAAGACCCTGATGCTGGGAAAGATTGATGGCAGGAGAAAAAGGGGACTGCAGAGGAAGAGATGGTTGGAGGCATCACCGACTCAATGGAATATGTCCAGAAAAGTGGTTCTCAACTACTATGTCCTGACTGTATCTGATATTACACTAGAGTGACCAGTAATCATTACTAATATTAAAGTGTAGTGTTAGTGGATGACTTGTTTATTTTAAGTGCATGTTCTAAGTCCATGAGTCTGTTTCTGTTTTGTGATTAAGTTTATTTGTATCATTTCTTTTTAGAATCTGCATATAAGCAATATCATATGATATTTCCCTCTGATTTCCATCACTCAGTATGACAGTATCTAGGTCCATCTGGTTACCAGGAAGGAAGTTTGGGGGAAAGGGATGGTTAAAGAGCTTGAGACTGACATGTACACACTACTATATTTAAAATGGATAACCAACAAGGATGTACTGCATAGCACATGGAACTCTGCTCAATGTTATGTGGCAGCCTGGATGGGAGGGGAGTTTGGAGAAAAACGGACACACATTTATGTATGGTTGAGTACCTGTGCCATTCACTGGAAATCATCACAACATTATTAATCAGCTATACTCCAATATAAAACAAAAAGTTTTTAAAACATGCATGTTCAAGACGATACTTCCGTCATCTTGCTACTTTCTGATATAATAAGCTTTTCAGAGTGCATGGTACAGCCAACCTACAAGCACAAGAACATGGCCCACAAATTATTTTATCTAAGTCACAGTCAGCAGTATTGTCTCACAGGGACAATCAGTTTTAGGAAAACATATATGGGGGAAAAAAGCTGAGAACTGTAATGCCCAATCATGATGGTGTAAAAAGGAAACCCACTGCCCAGTGATTGACAGTACTTTTGTCTGAAAAATGTCCTTTCAAAAGATTAAATATTTGTCCATATTTATGCCAGGATAATTAAAATCAACTGAAGAAATCCTACTGAAAGAAGCTCCATAGCTGAACTTTTTAACTGGAAAAATAAAAGCCACATGCTGTTTTAGTAAGAAAACAGGAACCAAAAAATAATCTGGGCTTCGATGTAAGGAATTTAGTTGAATCTTTAGAAAATAAAATTTTGAGGAATAAAGACAGTCATTGGGATAAACTTTACTACTCATTATTAACTGAAATACAACCTTAAGTATGTATTTTTCACAATTGAATTTGAAAGTCTTCAGACATAGCCATATTAGTTACAGTCTACTGCTCCCTAATGTTGTATACATATGGTCAGCTTTATTTGTTTACACTGACTTTCAAAACATTTAAGTCTGTCACCCTTCTTTAAAATATACCATAAATAAAACTATGTATATTTATGGAGAATGGAATGTAACCCACTTCAGTATTTTTACCTGGAGAATCCCACGGACAGAGAAACCTGGCAGGTTATACTCCATAGGATCACAGAGTCGGACATGACTGAAGCGCCTTAGCAACACACACACTCAAACTATAAAAAAAGGATCAACTCTATGTAGTTTCACGAAAGTCTGCTTCAACAAGTTTAAAAACAGATTCTTGTAAATATTAATGCCAAACACAGCCCACTAAACAATAGTGAAAATATAAATAAGTAATTACATAATTTGATACTACAAATGAATACAAACAGAAGAAATACTTTCTCAGGGATAAAAAAACAACAACAACAACTGAAAACATTGCAAACATTACAGATTTTAAAAAGTCCAATCAAATACAATCCAGAAAAGAGTTTAGGGAAATACTAATATAATACATCAGCATGTAATTTTTCTTTTTTTTTTTCCCTACAAGATCCATAAATTCTCACTCACGTGAGTAATGTCACTTGTTTCACTGAATACCTGAAAACTTGTAAAACCAGAAGGACATCATTGAAAATGGCTCTTACAAATCATCTGCTCAATTTACAAAGACGTTATCAAGACTTACTCTAGAAGGGGACTTTCTTCCACCAGACACCTCATCTGAGGGGCTGATCAAGGAGACCTACCTGTGCCCATGATAAGCTGATGAAACAACACATGCCTCCGTGAACTACTTTACATTTCCAAGATTAAATTTTTCTTTGTAGAACTTAAATTTGTACTCAACCTGTGGCGGCGCTGAGGAGAGCAGGAAGTACCAGTCAGAGCATACTGTCTATGGCAAAGCAGGAGAAATGAGTAGGAAGATTTGTGGGTGTTCCTGGGAACTCATCAGCCTCCTGTTCATGTTCAATAGGAGACTCACAAGTTCCTGCAAATGCACACAAACTTAGTAAGCAGGTACCCTTGGCAGATAGGCAGATGCTGATACTTCCTCCACGTCAAGTGAATACAATATCTTTCCCCACTGGAGTGTCCTCAACAGCTTGGGATTTTGTCCAAGCAGTGTGGTGGGCATCATGGTCCACTGGACACTTTTATTCAACTATTCAACAAATATTAATTGAGCATCTCCTATGCTAAGCACAGAGAAGGTGATGGCACCCCACTCCAGCGCTCTTGCCTGGAGAATTCCATGGATGGAGGAGCCTGGTAGGCTGCGGTCCTTGGGGTTGCTGAGAGTCGGACACAACTGAGCAACTTCACTTTCACTTTCATGCATTGGAGAAGGAAATGGTAACCCACTCCAGTGTTCTTGCCTGGAGAATCCCAGGGACGGGGGAGCCTCGTGGGCTGCTGTCTACGGGGTCGCACAGAGTCAAACACGACTGACGCAACTTAGCAGTAGCAAGCAGTATGCTAAGCACTGCTCTAGTCTCCAGGCACATAGTAGTGAATTTTTTTTGCTATTATGGAAATTCTTTTGAACACAGTCTAGTTCATTTTCAATCTGTCTGACTCAAGCTTTGGTCTCCAATGCCAAATGGCAAGTGGCAGCATTTAAAATTTCCTTTGTCATAACTGTTGAATTTAGAGCTCATGGTACAATGGGAAGAAGCTATAAATGGAGACTAAGAGATATGAATGCTAGTTTGCTGTGGTACTGCTAAGTTGCTTCAGTTGTGTCCGACTCTGTGCGACCCCATAGACAGCAGCCCACCAGGCTCCCCTGTCCCTGGGATTCTCCAGGCAAGAACACTGGAGCAAGTTGCCATTTCAACCTAACAACTTCCATGATCAAAACACAACCCTTTTTGACTTCCGTTTTCTTACTTGTCAAATGATTATTTGGACTATTTCACTTTTACTTCCAATCTAAATGTAAATGTCTAATTATAAGGTAACTAGAAACAGAATAAGAGTATTTATACAGAAAATGCAATGTTATTGAAGTTGTGTTTTTCCAGGAAAGGGAAAAAAATGGATTCAGCAATCACTGTAAAGTTCAAATATATAACTGATTATTGGTATCTTTTTCCACCAGCTAACATCACTGCAGATGGTGATTGCAGCCATGAAATTAAAAGTCACTTACTCCTTGGAATGAAAGTTATGACTAACCTAGATAGCATATTCAAAAGCAGAGACATTACTTTGTCAACAAAGGTCCATCTGGTCAAGGCTATTGGTTTTTCCAGTGGTCATGTATGGATATGAGAGTTGGACTATAAAGAAAGCTGAGTGCTAAAGAATTGATGCTTTTGAATTGTGGTATTGGAGAAAACTCTTCAGAGTCCTTTGGACTGCAAGGAGATCCAACCAGTCCATCCTAAAGGAGCTCAGTCCTGGGTGTTCATTGGAAGGACTGATGTTGAAGATGAAACTCCAATACTCTGGCCTCCTGATGCGAAGAGCTGACTCATTGGAAAAGACCCTGATGCTGGGAAAGATTGATGGCAGGAGAAAAAGGGGACTGCAGAGGAAGAGATGGTTGGAGGCATCACCGACTCAATGGACATGGGTTTGGGTGGATTCCGGGAATTGGTGATGGACAGGGAGGCCTGGCATGCTGTGGTTTATGGGGTCACAAAGAATCAGAAACGTCTGAGTGACTGAACTGAACATAAAAATTATTTTTCTCATATGCAAATAAATTATTGATTTTTTTTCCACTGGATTCTAACATTGAAACTTTTTTCCATGGGGTTTAATTTTCCCACAGGATCTTAGATATAGATCAAATCTTACAAGACAGTCTCAGTTCTTGACCAAAAAGATGAAGCAAATTACCCAGGTTAATATTTGCTCAAAACCAGATTTTAATCTTTGGAGTTTTTCTGAACTTTAAGCTGAAGAAAATTTAGCCCTTGCCGGTTGACTTGAAATGGATAAATAAATATTCTAGTACTCTTTTCCCTTTAAAAAAGCAAATGTATATGCAAATATGCCCACATACACATGCACAAACACACACACACACACACACACACACACACACACAGAGTCTCCAATGATCCTTCAAACTAAAAGTGCATTGCTGGTGAAAACTCAAGCTGGGTACAGCACAGTAAACAGATTTTCTTTATTTTGCTATCTGTATGCCTTTAAAGAGCCAGTCTATTAAATGCTTTATGGGGAGGTTTAATTAAAGGCTCCAATTAAAATTCCAAATTAAAATTCAAGAATACTTGAAATGGCTTATGCAAATAAGGATATATTACCTTCTTTATATAATGAATAGCCATCTACTAGGCAAAGGCACCATCTCATGTTTTCTTTTAGTTTTCACGCCCGCAAACTCTTCAGCAGCTAACAAAGTCAACTGCAATGTTGGTATTATATGACATTTTTATTTTAAACAAACAATAAATCACTGAAGTCAGAGAACATTTATTGAACTGTTTCAAAGTTTTAGATTAGGTCACCAAACAAACATGGAATTATTCCTTCTTTTATAATGTTTGCATTATAAAAAGCTTTACTTAATGATAATGTATAGGTTCATTGTGTCAAATGTACATCACAGATTCATATATGCAGAGATGAACAAGGAGCAAAATTGTGATGATTAAACCCTTGTTTAATTTTATCCCATGAAACGGGTAAATAGCATCAGTCAACAACTAGAAGGGAATGTTACAGTAGTAGTGTACCAGTGTGCCTTACTATGTAAGGATTTAGTGGTCTACAGTTAGAGACCTATATCTGAGTCCTTGAACTATCATGTACTATGTGACTGTGTGGGAATGATATTTAATATCTCTGAGCCTCAATTTATTCATCTCAGATGGAGATACTAATATTACCTATCTAATAGTGTGTTTTTCATTCTTATTATCATTATCATGATTGGAGGTAAGAAGTAGAAGGGAGAACAAATTGGATTCTACAGTTCTGCTATTGACTTAGACAGTAATGTGAGAATCTTGAAGCTAGAAAGAAACTGATAGAGAATAAAAATCTCAAGAGTATCGGTCAAATTAACACCTGACTCTTATACTCAGAAAACTCTACTAATACCATTATTATCACAATGAACTCTTGTACCTTTGGGTTGAATATAGTTTTTATTCCCAAATAAAATTGTTTCCCAATTACATGGAAAGTTATTTAAGACGATGAAAAATTATGCACACTCCATGTATGTCATATTAAAAAAAATCATTCATTGACATTATTACAGTTCTTTGACAATTAAACTTTCTGCTACTTATCAATAGTGAAAAATTATCTAGGGAATAGTCATGCACTTAATGAGGAAAATGATCAAAAAACAAAAGAGATATATAAATATTTCTTAAGCAGAGAGCAACATATTCTAGAATGGGAATTTAGACTAAATGAAAGCTATAGTGAAAGTGTTAGTCACTCAGTCATGTCTGACACTTTGTGACCCCACAGACTGCAGCCCACCAGACTTCTCTGTCCAGGGGATTCTCCGGGCAAGAATACTAGAGTGGGTTGCCAGCCTCCTCTCCAGGGGCTCTTCCCCACCCAGGGATAGAACTCATATCTCCCTCACTGCACACAGATTCTTTACCATCCGGGCCACCAAAGAAGCATATTTCATATTTCCTTTAGTCATGTGTGTTTTCTCTATAAATAAGCTATTCATACTTTTTGACAATTCTGTTATTATTCTATTTGGTTGCTCTTATGTTGATTTTCATGAGCTATTTATATCTTTATCATGGTTAATAACAATCTATCATGTTACAAATATTTGCTTCCAGTTTCATGCTTAAATTTATCTCTATTTGTGGTGCCTTTCACTATAAACACTTAAAATGTTTATATAAGTAAATCTATCATCAGTCAGTGCTTTTTTATGAATTTGAGTTTCATTTCTTTGCTTAGTAGGAACTTTCTCACTCTAACAACAAAATAGACTGCTGTACTTTCTTCTGTTATTTTTCACATTTAGATAAGTTAAAGTAACTTTTTATAGTGAGAAGTCTTGGTATTTTGCGGGGGTGGGGGGGCAACCAACAGCTATCCATGTCAGCCTTTTATAGCATTTTATTTAGAAGTACATAATTTACTTATTGATGTGACAGCACAGCTTATAATTTTAATATATATGTGTGTTTATATATATGAATCTTTTCCTTGATCTTCTATTTTGCTAAATTCATCTATTTTGATATTGCTGTGTCTTTGCCAGTCTCTCCCTCTCATAACTATATACAATTATTTAGTTTGATAGGACATATATCAGTAAGGAGGCAATTGTAGTAAGTTGAGAAAAATTCTGATAGTTCAAAATGGTCTGAAAGAGAGGTGGAAATTTGGTAGACATTATAAGATAGTCAGAGCTGACAAAATATGAGCTTTATTTGGATGTGATAGGAGGGGGGAGCCAAAGGTGACATCAGATCTCTTACTTTATAATGGGGTGAATTTTGATACTATTTATATCTGAGACAAAGAATGTTGAACAGTTTTAAGAATAAAAATATTGACTTCAGTTGTTGGCATGAAGGATTTGAGATGACTGCTGGCCATCTACATTTGAATACGAGTTATTCAGGTATACTTATACCCATTTTAGGAAAGATCTAAACTAGAGATAAAAATTTGGACATTATCATCCTAAAGTATTAATGAAATGCTTAGTAATCTATGACATTAAGTGTTCAGGACAGAAAAAAGAAGACAGTCCAGGAATGAATATAACAGGCACCATCATTTAAGAAACCAAAGTGGCAAGAGGGAGAGGTAGAGGAAATGCAGAAGAGTATCATCTGAAAGTCAAAGGAAGTAAGCATTTCATGTACCTCTCTATATTCATGCTAGCTGCTATCAAATCAGTATAATTTATAGTTTTTTTCTTATATTCAGCTCCAGAGATGAAATTAAAGTTGAATTACTTGGAAATTGGTAGACTTGTATTACGTATGACTTGATTTTAATTCATCTTTTGCTGTTACTGTTTTAAATAATATTTTCCAAGAGCTATTGTGAATTTTATAATATGTATCATTATTTCAGAGCCAAGACAGATGTGACTATTTATGCATGAGATGTCAGCTAGAATACGAGCAAGATATAACCATATAACAAGTTATTTATAAACCTGTATTGTTACTTCTGTGTTTTAGTGAAAATTTAAGTCTCTGTATTCAAGTGTCATAAAAAAATAAGAATGAGGCAAAAAGTGAACTATAGAAACTTTAGCTAAAATGTCATGTGGTTTAGTAAAAAATATACAGGTGGGGTAATCAGAAAGACTTAGATCTGAATCCCAGCTAAACTTTTTTGAGGCTTAATTACTCATATTTAAGATAATATACATATATTAATAATATGATAATTATATAAAATTATTTAGGGATTTAGGCAGAACCATTACTTTTCCCTATTTCATAAATCTTTAAAAATATAAGTGCATATCATTAAATCTAGAAAAATGAATCTTCTTCTCTTTTCTGTGACTCACTTAAAACAGAATATAAAAGGATTTCGGAAAGCAAAGATGGCTTTATAAATAAGAAGTGCCTGGAAACTTCAAATCACTCATGTAAATGTCCCTGACAAGGCTTTTGAATTCATTAGCAGCTTACAATCCAATTAATTTTTGAAGGTATTAGTGGGTGGTGATGAGGTCCCAAAATAAAATGTTTCCATAGGCAAGAGGAAGACATAGGGAGAAGAGGGTGTTTCGTCTTTTTGTCTCAAAGATTTAACACATTAATATACAGTTTGGTCTATAACTAGTACTAAAGTGAAGTCACGCAGTCATGTCTGACTCTTCGTGACCCCATAGACTGTAGCCTACCATGCTCCTCCACCCATGGGATTTTCCAGGCAAGAGTACTGGAGTGGGGTGCCACTGCCTTCTCCAGAAGATGTTCCCGACCCAACAATCAAATCCAGGTCTCCTGCATAGTAGACAGACACTTAACTATCTCAGCCACCAGGGAAGTCTAACTAGTATTGAAGCTTCAAGCATTGCAACATGCAATGAAACACATATCCATTAATAACTGGCCAGAATCTACATTAGAACATAGAAGCTAAAAGGGACTGGAGAGAACAGAGGTAAAGGTAGTTTTGGGTATTGGAGGAATGTTCCACAAAGACTTTGACAGAGACAGTACTTGGCATACACCATATTTTGTTTTTGATATTTTTCCTTTCAATTCACAAATAAATCTACACTTTTGGGTCTCTTTGCTGGGACCACATCATTTGTTCTGGCCACTGAAGGTTGGGTGGAAATGATATGCCCCATTTATAGATGAAAAGTTCCTTTCTAATCCTCAGGGCTCACCCTCTATCTACTCAGCTGTATTTTTTTTTTTTTTACTGCTTGTTATTATTATTATTTTTTCACAAAGACTTGACAATATTAGGATCAATGGATTTGTCACAGTTTCTGCACAAGTGTTCAGCACAGAAAATAGAGTAAAGGCAAGTTGGCCCCAGTGTCAGGCTGCTACATGAAGTTCCAGAGAGGAGAGACACACAAAGGCAATGCTTAAATGGGGCAGGGTCGGGATGGACCAGTGATTGTGAAGGTTTCAGGACCCTTCTCAAGACCTGGCATGCACTGTTCCCTAAACAAAACCACCCCCTGATGGCCATGGCAAGCTCTTGAACTTTAAACATAGTCAGAGATGTTAAACAACTACCGGAAATAACAGAAAATACTGTGTTTTCCTACCTTTAAAGAGCCGGTTAAGAGTGAATGTTCTGGACCCAGGCTACATGGCTTTAAATTTTGGCTTTAGCACTTTCTGCTGCTGCTGTTTAGTTCGCTAAGTCATGCCTGACTCTTGTGAACCCCATGGACTGTACTCTGCCAAGCTCCTCTGTCCACGGGATTTCCCAGGCAAGAATATTGAAGTGGGTTGACATCTGTTTCTCCAGGGGGTTTTCCCAACCCAGGGCTTGAACTCATGTCTCCTGCATTGGCAGGTGGGTTCTTTACCTCTGAGCCACCAGGGAAGCCCTAGCACTTTCTACTGGCTATAAAAACCTTCTATACCTTTATTCTTTTTCTGTAAAATAGGAATAATAATTCTCTCTCACTACAGGGTTTCTGAGGATTAATTTAGATATTATGTATAAAGTTCTCAGAATAATGTCAGAAAATAATAAACACTCAAAATGCTATTTTCATAGCTATTTTTCATGCAAGCATTTTTCTATACTTTCTCCTATGATTCTCACATCTATCTATCTATCTATCTATCTATCTTTATTTATAGTTGCCATTCCCATAAATGAGGAAACTTTTTTGGAATTGGATTTTGTTTCACTAAAAAATAAAATTTTCTAACAATTAAATTCAATGTTAGAAAGTACTATCTTTCCAAGAAATTAGGTCCTCAACATTAGAAACATTTGGAAGAAAAAAAGTGAATGTCAGTAATAGTGAGGAAAAATGTTTCCATAGGTGAGAGGGTAAAAAAAAAATCTCTAAAAATCTACATTTGAAATCTACATTTCTAATGTATGTAAAAACACTCAAAATGCTATTTTCATAGCTATTTTTCATGCAAGCATTTTTCTATACTTTCTCCTATGATTCTCACCTCTATCTATCTATCTATCTATCTATCTATCTATCTATCTTTATTTATAGTTGCCATTCCCATAAATGAGGAAACTTTTTTGGAATTGGATTTTGTTTCACTAAAAAATAAAATTTTCTAACAATTAAATTCAATGTTAGAAAGTACTATCTTTCCAAGAAATTAGGTCCTCAACATTAGAAACATTTGGAAGAAAAAAAGTGAATGTTAGTAATAGTGAGGAAAAATGTTTCCATAGGTGAGAGGGTAAAAAAAAAATCTCTAAAAATCTACATTTGAAATCTACATTTCTAATGTATGTATATTTGTATTTTTTGCACAGCCCAAAAGTTGTATGACTTTTTAAATTACCTTTCATGGGAACAGAGTTATCTTGAAATGATTGAGAAATTGCTTTGAACAATTTTTAAATAATTCATTAAACTTGATTGATGAAACAATAGGTCAAATCACTATGTATGAAAAGGATGGCCTGTAAAACTTTCTGTAGCAGTTATCATATGGTTTCCATATAAGATAGACAATAACGTGAACAAGCACGTGGGAAAGTCAATACAATGAAGAAGAGTACAAGGTGTCACACTGACTAATTCACTGACACTCGGAATTTCAATGTGACAGTTCATGTTAATGTTAAGGAATGAGGAAACCCATAAAATATCACTGTACTATGTTCCTATGGTAGAGGTTCATGGTTAATATTGAGGTTGTTCTTCAGCCAGGCTTTATTTTCTCTAGATACGGGTTCAAAATATGAGTATTGACTAAATCATAACTAACAGAATCCTCTTTTTTATTTATATGTCAAAAAAGGCTAAGCTTGACATGGACAACATTTATAGGCAAAGGGTTGATTTTTCCAAATATTTACCTTTATTTTTTGACTTCCTGAAACACTACCAAACCCCAAAATTAATATGCAAATTTTGACTTTTAAAGTTCATCACTGAAAACTTTTGTTAATGTAAATATAGCAGAAATTCTTACTTCCCGAACTTACTTCTCAGAACTAGTTACACTGGATGAAGATTAAGTGAAACAGGCTTAGGCATAAATTAAGTTTGCAACAAATGTTTACTGCGTTCTGCATGGTCAAATATTGGCAAATGCAGAAAGAGGGTTTAATCAGTACAATCCACATACAAAAGTAACCAACATAATAGGGTATTTAGCTGAGAATTTAGAAAATCATTGACGATGAAATCCTGTAACTTCTATTGCGGTGAGTCTATTAATTTTATTCCACTAAAAAGTGAGCATTATAGATATAAAGGGTGCAAAAAATGTATAAAATAGGTTCCCCCTGGAAAACAAGATACACATGAAAGATAAAACAATGTAAGACAGTCTCAAAAATAAAAATTCTTTGATTTTCAGCTTCATGCCAGTTTTGTGGGCCTAATCAGTAGAAAAACTGATACTTTGTTTGTTTATTTTTACTTTAACCAGCCATTGGTAACTAATACATGCCTGAGCAATACTCATCTGAAGCAAATCTTCTGAGTGAAGACACAGAATGTGAACAGGTTAAGAAAGTTTAATGAGTAACTATTGTAATCAGCAGACATCTTTTTTCATGACTTCCGCTTCTGGTGGAATTTCTAGTCCTAATGGAGCTCTTGAGTTTCTGTTATCTCTGGATAATGGTAACCAGGTCTATAAAGATATTGTGGGTGAGTAGACAAAGCTATTTAGATAATAGAAAGTAGGGTAGAGTAGAAAGGGGAAGAGAATAGAAAAGTCTTTTTTTCCCAAAGAGGGGTAAGGAAACATCATGTAGGTTTGATTCCTGGTGGGGAAGATCCCCTGGAGTAAGAAATGGCAACCCACTCCAGTATTTTTGCCTGAGCAATCCCATGGACAGAGGTGCTGGTGGACTACAACCCAGGGGGTTACAGTCAGACACGACTGAGCATGCATGCAGACAGGCAGAAGGAAACATCTAAAGAGCAACAAGATGCTAGTGAGCAACAGAGGAAAGTAAGGGAAGTCTGGATAAAATGCTGTTATCATGAATGGCCTGGTAGGCAATGGGGAGAAAATACAGACCTGAATGTTGGTATGAGATAATAAGAACAGATTCTAGTAAGATCACTCTGGAAAAAGTATAGAGGTGTTTGTGTGTCAATTTGACATTACAAATCAACTGATGTATGTATAACTTAAGTGAGGTTGTTTTAATCCACATTTATGGCAAAGACCAAAAAAGGTGTTTTTAAAGTTGTTTTGATGTGAGAGTGAAGTGGAATATGGATGCCATTATCTCCAATCCTGTCACTGATAAACTCAGCTGCTGAGAGGCCTCACTGGGGGCTTACCGAAAAGAATAGGCAAAGAAGCAATTATGTCCTGAGGACATTTTGACTATAAATGCTGAAGATTTGTGAGGAGTATCTGAGAGCTGGGTTTGGGAAAGCTACCCTTTGCTGATCTAGCTCTCAGAGGATCTTGGGACATAAGCTCTTGCCCTAGTAAAGGGGCTCCTCTCTCTGCAGTGAGGTCACAAACAGTGCATCAGCCGCAAATGAGATCACCTTGCTGGTCAACAGGACACTCTGTTCCCTAGTAACACGCTCCAGCAGCAAGGAACTTTCATTCTGGTGCTGGCAGCTGGACATCAGCTCTTGGTTGGCAAAGCTATCTCTCTGGAGAAGCAACTTTATAAAAAAAGTACACTTCAATGCCATTTGGACCTTAATCTGTCATCTTGCCTTGCCTGGAACAATAGTGCACTTAATCTATCATTTTTTGGAGTATGTTATTTCTTTACTGACTTATTAAAGAAATAAAAAAAGACTTGAACATTACTTAGTTAATGAACAACAAAGAGATAGTACTCTATATGTTATTGGCTTGTGAAATTCCCACACTGAATTTGTATTAAGAAAAACTTAAGTGTCCAAGCATAATCTGCTGTCAGATTAAAATAAAACAAAACAATAATAATAAACAGAATAATAAAATAAAAATATTTTATATTTTATTTTTATTTTATTATTAAAATAAAACAATAAAAATAATTAAAACAACAATAATAAAACAAACAACAGAATATATGAAAGCAGGACACAGGAAGAGAAGGGGTTAGCTCGGAAGCTATGGTCACGGTGTTGGCACAAGGCAATATGAGCCCAGCTGAGTATGGGGCAATGATAACACGATAGGTGTTCTGAAACTGCAAGTGTCTAGACTTAGTGACAAATTGCATGCACATGCAGAGAATGAAGAAGCAAAGATGTATGAGAATTTTCCTCTCAGGGTGACCAGGAAAATGAGGATGTGGTTGATAGGGACTAATGGAAATGGAATTACTTCCAGAAGAAACTGCATTTGAGATGCCTAGAACTTCTAACTTAAACTGGACTTAGAGATCTGGGAATACATTTTAGTAATTTGGGAGGCATCTCCACATAGGAAAATGAGTACCTAAATCTAGTTGGTTTTATTCATGGGACAAGAAAAGAAGCTGTAAGAGGACTGAGGGAAAGAGGTCTCCTCAGCATTACAACCCTATGGGCAGAGGAATCTAATGTGCTATAGTCTATGGGGTTGCAAGAGAGTCATATATGACTCAGCAACTGAACAAAAAACTACAACAAGCCTTACTTTGCACCAAAATACATTCATGTATATTTCCGGCTTCCAATTTATTAATCTATTCATTATTGGCATTTTATAGAAACCAGGAAATTTCAATCATGGGAGACAACACATACATGTATATACACACATAGGCCCACACATGCATGCACATGCACACACACAGAACGCTGCTGAAGCTGGTGAGACTGCTGTATTATTCCAGGTGTGGCAACTTGTGTGGTGTACAATGGCCTACAATGAAATGTGCTAAGGAAGGTCTGAAGATAATGTGGAGCAGATATCTGGTGACCTCGTGCACATTCTCCTGAAAGTCAATTTCATTTTACTGCAGCAGAAATAAGCTGCTGTGAAAAGAACATCAGTCTTTATATGACTGATTATTTCCTCAATTTTGCTCTCTCAAGTAAAATGTGGTGTGGGAGAGTGGTGTGTGAGAAAACAAACACAAGTACCATGTTTGTTGTCCTTCTACCCTCTTTTCATCCTCATAATGAAAATTCAGGAAGATACTTATGGTCAAAAGAGTCAAACTCAAGATTCATCCAAAGAAACTTTGCTAGGGAAAGTTAGAAAAAAAAACTATGAATACAAACTCATATAGGGATATATGCACGTTTGAAACATGGAGAAATCTAAAAGGAAAATGATTTTAAATGGTGAGGCAATATTTAGAATTTATAGAAGCAGGAACTTATCTTAAGAAGATAAGAACTTATCTTAAAATAAAGTTTGTTCTGTTAAAAACTGATGTTAATTATATATGCATTTTTAAAAATTTATAGTCATAGAAAGAATAATTTCATTTGTCAAGGTTCCTTTTTAGCCTTGGCAGCAAAGAATTCAACACTAAATATTTGCTAAATCATAGCCATTATTGGTCTAAGTTTCTGAATACTTATTTTCTCATTTTTCTCATTATTTTCTTCTTAAACTGCCTTTTGGTCTATGTTTTAGGTAATAATTTAACTTAAGTCTTTTAGAAAAGCAACTGGGGCAAGAATAACAAATAAGAAATGAAAAACAAGTAGATTTATATACATCTTCCCAGGCAATTCTGCTTCTCAAACCATGTATATATATATGATTTTATTCTACCTTTGCAAAAACAATATACCTGATTATACCACTCCACTCTGTCTGATGTGTGGTATGTTGCCATCTTTTCACAGAAAGATATGCAAATATGTCACTTCTTTTAATGAAGACAAATGTTGCTTGCATAGATCATTTATATCACAGCACACCCAGGGTTTATCTAGCATTTTACGTACTAATGCTTATTGCAGCTTAAGTAAATTAACACAGTTGTCTCTAAAGTTACCATTCTATCATTACAATGATGAAATGAATGCAAAGCAATTCTATAATGCAGATAATCAGTTTTCTCTAATTTCTACTTAGTACATTGGTAATATGTTTTTTTTTCCCCCTAAGTAAGATACAGTGATTACTGAGTGTTAAGTGTGTGATTGTGTATTGCCTACATTTGCAGAGAAAATGGAGTACTTAAACTCTCACGCTCCACTGACTCTTGATTTCAGAACAAAATTAAGGATAACTATAAATGTATGTCAGTGTCTTGGCCTTCAATATCAAAGCTCACACATATACTGGCATCTGCTAATTTAGTCTCATAAAGTTAATTTACTCTCATTTCCTGTCAACTTTTTCTTCCAAGTTTGAGTAACTGCATCACCTAAGGAGATCATAATCAATGACAAGGAACTGAAAATTGCTAAAGAATTACAACTCCAACTGAACCTGAAACTCTGAATAAGAAAAATGAAATATATACTATTCAAGAGTGAAAAATGTATGTAGATGCTTTGTTTTAAAACTCATAAAGCTATATGTGTGTCAAATTATTTAGTGAAAGCAGTAACAAAGAGAAAGCAATTGAATAATATGGAAACACTTTAAAAAACAAAAACAAGAAGCAAGTCAGTTCTAGATAGTACAAATATTCTTAACCAAAGTTAAACAAAGCCATGCCATTAACTGAACTACCTCCTCTGTAACGCTAAGTTAATTAAAAGGAAAAATGATATTCCTTCCCTCCCTCGAACTACACTGGTATTCTGTACCTTTATTGCGAGAAGTTGCAACAAATGTTTACATGGTATCACAAACACTATAAATTATAATATCTGCAAACCAAGGTAAATACTATATATTAATCTCTATCAAATACTCATCTCTTGAGGACCAAAATAGATTTGATTGACTTCATGTTACCCCCCACACTTACACAGTTTCAATAGTTCTCAAGTATAAATGCTCAGAAAACATTTTCTGAAATTACCAATAAACATATGTTAAAATAGCATTTACTATATTAAATTATATTTAACATAACTATATTTAAATACATGTATTAATGAATAAATGCAAATGGATCATGTGACTTATGGATATATTTCTTTAAACTAATCAGCAAAAAGAAACAGTATTCTAGAAAAGGAATATCCTTTGCACACTAAAGTTATCAGTAGGCAATGAGGAAATGAATGTAAAAAAATGATACAAATGGAGAAGAAGAGAAGTAAAATATAAAACAAAAAGAACTGGTGTCTCTAGCATCCAATCACATGAAAGACGATATCTTAATTTTTCCTGCTTCTAGTCACTTAGGCAGAGGGAACTGAAAATTCTAGTGGGAGGAGGGATTTAAAAGAATAAGAGAGGGAGAACAGATTGTGTAGATCATATAAATAAAGAAATATCATGTAAATCGAGGAAGAGAAAACAAAGGAAGTGAAAGCAGCTGAGGGATAGAATATAGAGGTGAAGCATATGTGATAGAAATTCAACAATGATCACAAATTTCAAATTGTATTGGGTTACTTATATAAATTTTGACTTATAAAAATTTACACATATGTATGTACATAAACCTAGTATCTAACTGCATTTTCCATGAAAGAAAAAATATGAAACAAATGAAACCAAAGTGCTTCAACCTTATCTGACCCAGCTTGATGAAAATACTGTCATTCTTCTCTTTTTTAAAAAGTGCATTTGACATTCACTGATACATGTTTAGAAATGTTCACTGCAGGTATCTACAGAAAATTTTTCCATAATCAGAATCATATCCATATTTTCATCAATATTCATTCTCTTATTAACAAGTAGAAAGAAAGGGATTATGAATACAATACAAGTATGGCTGTCCTGGTCTGAAAATAACAAAGAAATGTGACTATGAAAGTCTCCTTGATCCATTATTCATCATTTCTTACATCAAACAGCAATAATATAAAAATGCTTCAACTGTCTCAAATTTAATATAGAGAAAGTACATAACAAGTGATTTCAGAGAGTATTCCAAACTCCTAAAGAATATTCAAATTCATAGGATACTGTTCTCAAATTTATTAAAAAGTTAAAGCCATTCATAAATCAAAAGGCATAGTATAAAAACAAATATTAGCTAAACTAATTAATACCAAATAGATATGTGTGATCTATCCAACCATAGGATCCAACGGTATTTTCCTGAGAGTAGCCAAGTGATTTACTTGTGCTAACTGCTTCAAACATTATATCATATACACCAGACATGTATGGTTTCATCTTATATACAGACTTAACAGTCAGGAGCTCTTGGCTCAGCCTTGAACACCAGTGAGCAGGCACTGGCTCTAGGAATGCCAAAACCCTATAGCCCAAAGCCTGGGAGCTGGTTCCATCCATCAGGGGACGAGCATTAGCCCCCTGACCATCCTCATTGACTGGTGGAGAGGCACCATCCCCAGGATCACCGGGGCTCTTATTTCTCCACCAATGGACCAATACAAGCTCTAGGAAACCAGAGCCTTGTAGTCAGAGATGCCAGGACACAGCTATACCCACTCTTGGGCCAGCACTAGACCCAGGATCCAACCTTGAGCACCAGTTGGCAGTCACAAGCCCCAGTATATCCTGGGACTCAACCCATTCATCAGTAGACAGACACCAGCCTCAGGACCACCACAGCCCCACAGCTGGTTGTGGCAGGACCCATCCCATCCATTATCATATAGACACCAGCCCCAAGACCCTCGGGCCTGGCCTCACCCCCAAGTAGGCCAGCATCAGCTCCAAAACACCTTGGACCCCTCAGTCAGCTACTTCAGGATACAGCCCAACTAGCCAGCCTACCAACACTGGATTTAGGTCACCCTAGACCTTGTAGCCAGCCAAGTCAGAAACCAGTCTCAGCCATCAGAGGCCAGCAACAGACATGAGACTTTCTGAAGATCTGAAGCCAGCTGCTTTATGACACAGCTTCACCTACCAATGACCAGCAGTCTCTGCACAAAGCAGGACCTGCAACCAACTGGTATGTGTGAGTGGGTGTGTGTGTGTGCGTGCGTGTGTGTCTATTCTAGTTACTCAGTCATGTCCAACTCTTTGTGACCCCATGCACTGTAGTCCACCAGGCTCCTCTGTCCATAGAATTCCCCAGAAAATAACACTGGAGGGAGTGGTCATTCCCTTCTCCAGGGCAACTTCCCAGTGTATGGACTGAATCCAGGTTTCATGTATTCCAGGTGGATTCTTTACTCTCTGAACCACCAGGGAAGCCCAGGACCAAGGGCCAAGCACACCTAAAAAATCACCCATAGTAGTCACCAACCAAAACAGAAGGACCTACACACCCCACACCTAGGGCATCACTAGAATACACAGCTCCTGTGACCAGAAGGGAGTGCACTGCTGGGACGTATAGGAATTCTCCTAAAGAGACTGCTCCTCTGAGGTTAGGAAATGCATATACATAAAACATATACATAAAAACAAAAGCAGCATATTGGGCAATGAGGTGACAAGGAATATGTTCAAAATGAAGGAACAAAATAAAATCCCACAGTAAAAAATAGAGTTAAGTAATCTGCCCAATAAAGAGTTCAAGGTAATAATTTTAAACATGTTAGAAGAACTTAAGAGAAAAATTGGATGGATAGAGTGAGAAGTGAAAAGTTTATAATAAAAAGAGTTGGAATAAAAAGAACTAGAGCCAATGAATATAATAACTGAAATTTAAAAAACACTAGAAGGGATAAACAGTCGATTAAATGACACAGAGGAATATATCAGAGAGCTGGAGGACAGAGTAGTGGAAATCACCGAAACTGAACATAAAATATAATAAAAAAAAAATAAAAAGAAATGAGGACACTTTAGCTATTTCAAGGACCAGATCAAAAGTACTTACATTCACTTCACAGGGATCCCAGAAAGAGAAAAGAGAATAAGGGACAGAGAACATATTTGAAGACATAATAACTGAAAACTTCTCTAACCTAGGAAAGGAAACAGATTCAGGTCCAGGAAGCACAGAGAGTCACAAAAAGGGTCAACCCCAAAAGGACCACGCTAAGAAACACTATAATTTAAATAGCAAAAATGAAAGATGGCCAGAGAAAATTAAAAACAACATCGGAAAATCAACAAGTTATGTACACAGGAACTCCCATAATGCTCGCAGGAGACTTTTAAGCAGAAACATTGCAGGCTGAAAAAACAAAACCCTGCAACCAAGAATACACTACATGACAAGGATTACACTCTAATTTGATGGTGAAACTAAAATTTTAATAGAGAAGCAAGAGCTTAAAAATTCAGCATCACAAACCAGCTTTACAACAAACATTAAAAGCACTCCTCTAAGAGGAAAAGAAAAGGCCACAATTACAAACACGAAAATTGCAAGAAGATAAAATCTTATTGATAAAGGCAAACAGTAAAGGTAGTAACTCAGCTATATATATTAAGATAGGAGGTTTAGCTTTAGAAAACTATAAGGTTATAAGATGGAAGCATTAAAATCATCTATGTCTAAAATTAGTTAAGGAATATAGGAAACAATGAGATGTAAAATATAATGTCAAAACTAGTAAACATAGGGAGTGAAGTAAAGAATGAAGGGTTGTAAAAATGAACTTAAACTTAAAAGATAAGCAACTCTAAAAATCACATTTATGCATATACAGAGACTGCTATATATAAACTTCATGGTAACGACAAAAATCTAGATGTACACACACACAAAAAAATAATAATCCAACACAATGCTGAAGATATTCATCAAATCAGAAAGGAAGAAGGCAAGAGAAGAAGAAAGAAAACAACTATAAAAACTAAGTCAAAACAATGAATAAAATGGCCATAAATTGTACTTATCAATAATCATTTTGAAAGTAAATGGACTAAATGCTCCAATCAAAAGACACAGAATGTCCGAATGGCTACAAAAAAATAATCATAAGACCCATACATTATCCTGCCTACAATGGAGTACTTCAGATCTAAAGACATAAATACTGAAAGTGAGGGGATGTAAAAAGGTGTTCCATGAAAATGGAAAAGGAAAAGAAAGTCAAGGTAGCAATATTTATATCAGAAACTGCTGCTGCTACTGCTGCTGCTAAGTCACTTCAGTAGTGTCCAACTCTGTGTGACCCCATAGATGACAGCACACCAGGCTCCACTGTCCCTGGGATTCTCCAGGCAAGAACATTGGAGTGGGTTGCCATTTCCTTCTCCAGTGCATGAAAATGAAAAGTGAAAGTGAGGTCGCTCAGTCATGTACGACTCTTCACGACTCCATGGACGGTAGCCTACCAGGATTTTCCATCCCTGGGATTTTCCAGGCAAGAGTACTGAAGTGGGGTGCCATCGCCTTCTCCAATATCAGATACAATAGACTTTAAAACAAAGATTGTAACAAGAGACAAAAGCAGAATTTATATAATGATCAAGGGATCAATCCAAGAAGAAACAACAATTGTAAATATATATGTACCAACATAGGAGTAGCTAAATATATAAAGTAAATACTAAAAGGCATTATGAAAAAATTGACAACAACTCAATAATGTGGGGGACTTTAACATCACTTTTACATCAATGGAAAAATCATGCAGAAAGAATATCAGGAGGGAAACATTGACTTTGAAAGATATATTAGACTGTTTGCTTAGTCACTCAGTCATTTCTGACTCTGTGTGACCCCATAAACTATTGCCCACCAGGCTCCTCTGTCCATGGGATTCTCCAGGCAAGAACACTGGAGTAGCTTGCCATTTCCTTCACCAATACTAGAGTAGGTGGAATAATAAATTTACACAGAACATTTCATCCTAAAGCAGCAAAGAATATACATTTGTTTCAATTACACATGGAATGTTCTCCAAAAGGGATCATATGCTAGGCTATAAAACAAGTTTCAGTAAATTTATAAAAACTAAAATCATATCAAGCATCTTTTCTGACCACAACACTATGAGACTGAAAATTAACTACTAATAAAATGAAAAAAAAACTTCAGAAAACACATACACAAAGAGGCTAAAAAATACGCTAGTAATAACCAATGGATGACTAAAAACATTTTTAAATACCTGGAGACAAATAAATATGAAAACAAAATAACTTAAATCTATAAGACACCACAAAAGCAGTTCTAAGAGGGAAGTTTATATCAATACAAGCCTACCTTAAAAAATAAGAAAAAGCTCAAATATATAATCTAATCTGATATGAAAAGGAACTAGAAAAAGAGCAAATAATAGAAGGAAAAAAATCATAAAGTTCAGAGGAGAAATAAATGAAATAAAGATTAAAATATAGTTTAAATGATCAGTGAAACTAAGACCAGGTTACTTGAAAATACAAACAAAATTAATTAACCTTTAGTTAGATTCATCAAGGAAAGTGGAGGGCCTAAATCAATAAAATCAGAAAAGAAAAAGGAACAATTACAACTGACACCACATAAATACAAAGAATCATGAGAATTTACTATGAACAATTATGTCAATAAAATGGACAGCCTAGAAGAAATAAACAAATTTCTAGAACTGTACAATCTCCCAAGACTGAACCTGGAAGAAACAGAAAATATGAACACATCAGTTACTGGTAATGAAATTAAATCATTAACTTAAAAACTTCCAATAAGCAATAGTCAGGGCCAGGTGGCTTCACAGGTGGATTCTACCAACTATTTAAGAATAGAGTTAATACCTATGTTCTCAACCACAAAAAATTGTAGAGGAAGGAATGCTTTCAAACTCAGTCTACAAGGCCAGAATCACCCTAATATCAAAGCTAGACATAGATGTCATAAAAAAGAGAAAACGACAAGTCAATTTCACTAATGAATTAGATGAAAATATCTTCAACAAAATCTTAAGAAACAGATTTCAACATCACATTACAAGGATCATACACCATGATCAAAGTGGAATTTCCTTCAGGGATGCAAGGATAATACAATATCAGCAGTCAATCAGTGTGACAAGCTACATTAACAAACTGAAGAATAAAAACCATATGATCATCTCAATAGATGCAGAAAAAGCTTTTGAGAAAACTTAACATATACTTTTGATAAAAGTGTCAGCAAAGTGGGTACAGAGCAACCACACCTCACCATAATGAAGTCCATGTACGGTAAGTCCACACGTAGCATCACACTCAAGGGTGTCTGGATCTAGGTGAGTGATCACCCACCTAGAGTCAGATATCTTGGAATGTGAAGTCAAGTGGGTCTTAGAAAGCACCGCTATGAACAAAGCTAGTGGACGTGATGAAATTCCAGTTGAGCTATTTCATACCCTGAAAGATGATGCTGTGAAAGTGCTGCATTCAATATGCCAGCAAATCTAGAAAACTCAGCAGTGGCCGTAGGACTAGAAATCTCCAGGGATAAAACAGGAAAAGACCAACGTAAATTAAAAGTTCGGATGGAAAAGAAAGGATGCAGAATGGTACAGAAGTACGCTTCCAGAGGCACGTCCTGGGGGAATATACGCTGAAGAGGGTTTGGTTCTCTAAGTTTTCCAATAAAACTTAGAGCGAAAGGCAAAGGCATGTTTGCGGTGTCCAGAAGATGAAAAGCACTCACAGCTGTAACTGAACTGGAGGAGAAAACATCAAACAGACTCTTAGCCGAGAAAACACTGCAAATAGCCTGCTGCAGCATCACTGTTTCCAGTGAGTCTCACCTGGGGGCAATTTTGTCCCCAGGGGGAAGGTTGGCAATGTTTGGAGACATTAAGCGTATCATACCCTGGGGAGGGGGCCCTCCCAGGAGGCCCTAGTGGTAAAGAACCCACCTGCCAATACAGGAGATACAAGAGACTAGGGTTTGATCCCGGGGAAAGGAAGATCCCCTGGAGGAGGGCATGGCAACCCACCCCAGTATTCTTGCCTGGAGAATCCCAAGGACAGAGGAGCCTGGTGGGCTACAGTCCATGGCGTTGCAAAGAGTCAGACACGACTGAAGTGACTTGGCAAGCAAGCTGGGGTGGGCAAGGGTTTGCTGCAGGTATCTAGACAGTAGGAGCCCGGGGCGGGGGGCTGCCCTGGGCGGGGGGCTGCCCTGCCTCCTGCAATGTGCAGAACAGTCCCCAGACCAGCTAGCAGCTTGACCCGCAGTGTTAATACTCCCCAGTTGGGAAACACCCGTCCAACCCTTTCTTCGGCTTGGAGACACAGCACTGATTTAAAAGCAAGTCATTTTGGTCCATGTGTAACTAAGCCCTCTTGGAAAAGATTCAGAAACGCCCTGGCCTGAGACTGAGTCCCCTTCTCTGGGGAAATAAATGCTTTTGGATTCCTCAAATCTGAGAATGGGAAAGCTAGATCATCGAGGCCGGTGCATCCATCGATCATCGTGCTTATGCGGCCCCTGGCAGGCATCCAGTCCTTGGTCAGAATCTATAGAGAATTCAGAAGTAGCTCAGCTCATGTGCCCTGCCTGTAATGCGCTTACAACCCACCAGCAGAGACCTCCCTCCAGGCAGGCCTGGATCTTTTGCAGAATCACGAACCTGCTCTGGAGGAATCAGGAACTCAGGGCAGAGGAGGCGACCAAGACTCTGAGGGACTGGGGAAGTCTTTGCAGAGGGAGTGTGTTTCCTATACTCGTCCCCGGCCTCAAGATTTAGGCTTCCTGTCTACCCAGGGATGTCTTTCTCTCTCTCTTCTCTGCAGAGGCCGGTGTTCTGGGGTAGACACGTACCAGACGTGAGTCCCTCTCCCGCAGTGCAACGTGGTGGCAAGCCCTTCCCATGCATGGATGAGTGGGAAGGGCCTCCATTGAGGCTGGTGCGAGCTCCCAGGTCACAAGTTCTCCTTCTTTTTCTTTCTGAAAACATGGCCCTGAGAGCCTTCTGCTTCTCCCATCAGAAGGTGGGGTGCAGTCCCCCCGCCTTGTGTCTGGGCTCTGTGTCTACTTGGCGCATAGAAACGGTAGAACGATGCTCCACCAGGTTCTGGACTCAGGTCTTGAGAAAGAGACAGCTCCAAGTGAAAATTACGATGAGGTTATCCCCTCACCCTGGTCGGAAGGGCCACTGTCAAAATGATGAGCATTTACAAACAGCAACTGCTCCTGCCTTGTTGGTGGGGCTGCAAATTGGAACAGCCCCTGTGGACGACAGTATGGAGGTTCCTGGCAAAGCTAAAAACAGAACTACCATATATAAGATCCAGCAACCCTACTCCTGGACATACATCTGGAGAAAATCATAATTTGAAAAGACACACAAATCCCAATATTCAGCACATCACTGTTTACAGGAGCCAAGACAGGGGAGCTACCGAAATGCCCTTCAGTAGAGGAATGGATGAATGTATTGCCTACATACAATGGCAGATGACTCAGCCGTAAAAAAGAATGAAATACTGATGTTTACAGCCACATGGGTGGACTTGGAGTTTATCACATTAAGTGAAGTAAGTCCGACAAAAACATATATCATATGATATCACTTATATGTGGAATAATCATACAAATGAACTTATTTACAAAAGAGAAACAGGCTCACAGACTTCAAAAACAAACACGGTTAGCAAAGGGGGAAGGGGAGGAGGGATAAATTAGGACTTTAGGATTAGCAGATCCACACTGCTACACATAAAATAGATGATCATCAAGGACCTACTGTCGAGTACAGAGAACTCTACTTGAGATTCTACAATATCCTACGTGGGAAAAGAATCTGACAAGTGATGAGTATATGTGTACGTATTGAAAAAGCAAGAGAGTTCCAGAAAAACATCTATTTCTGCTTTATTGACTATGCCAAAGCCTTTGACTGTGTGGATCACAAGAAAATGTGGAAAATTCTGAAAGAGATGGGAATACAAGACCACCTGATCTGCCTCTTGAGAAACCTATATGCAGGTCAGGAAGCAACAGTTAGAACTGGACATGGAACAACAGACTGGTTCCAAATAGGAAAAGGAGTCCATCAAGGCTGTATATTGTCACCCTACTTATTTAACTTCTATGCAGAGTACATCATGAGAAGTGCTGAGCTGGAAGAAGCACAAGCTGGAATCAAGATTGCCGGGAGAAACATCAATAACCTCAGGTATGCAGATGACACCACCCTTATGGCAGAAAGTGAAGAGGAGCTAAAAAGCCTCTTGATGAAAGTGAAAGAGGAGAGTGAAAAAGTTGGCTTAAAGCTCAACATTCAGAAAACGAAGGTCATGGCATCCGGTCCCATCACTTCATGGCAAATAGATGGGGAAACAGTGGAAACAGTGTCAGACTTCATTTTGGGGGGCTCCAAAATCACTGCAGATGGTGACTGCAGCCATGAAATTAAAAGACGCTTACTCCTTGGAAGGAAAGTTATGACCAACCTAGATAGCATATTGAAAAGCAGAGATATTACTTTGCCAACAAAGGCTATGGTTTTTCCAGTGGTCATGTATGGATGTGAGAGCTGGACTGTGAAGAAAGCTGAGTGCCAAAGAACTGATGCTTTTGAACTGTGTTGTTGGAGAAGACTTGAGAGTCCCTTGGACTGCAAGGAGATCCACCTGGTCCATCCTAAAGGAGATCAGTGTTCATTGGAAGGAATGATGCTGAAGCTGAAACTCCAACACTTTGGCTACCTCATGCGAAGAGTTGACTCATTGGAAAAGACTCTGATGCTGGGAGAGATTGGGGGCAGGAGGAGAAGGGGACGACAGAGAATGAGATGGCTGGATGGCATCACCGACTTGATGGACATGAGTTTGGGTAAACTCCGGGAGTTGGTGATGGACAGGGAGGCCCGGCGTGCTGTGATTCACGGGGTCACAAAGAGTCAGACACGACTGAGCGACTGAACTGAACTGAAGTGATAACTGAATCACCTTGTTGTACACCTGAAACTAACACAACATTGTAAATCGACTACGGTGTTGTTGTTCAGTCACTAAATTGAGTCCGACCCTTTGTGACTGTGTGGACTGCAGCGTGCCAGGCTTCCCTGTCCTTCAACATTTCCAGAATTTGCTCAGACTCATGTCCATTGAGTTGGTGATGCCATCCAACCATCTCATCCTCTGTTGCCCTTTCCTCAAAAAGGATAAAAAAAAAATGAAATGGGCAGCTCCAACTTCCTGTTCCTTGGGACAGTGCCTCGGGACAGTCCATCTCAGACTCCAGCCGCTGTGTTGTGAGGATGTGATCAGCCACACAGAGTGGCTGGTGAGATGTTCTGGCCCGCAGTCTAGGTTGCAGCCTAGGATGCAGACAGTAGCTAATACTCTGAGTGTGTGAGATTTCAGACAATTCCAGCCCCTTGTGGCTGAGTCAGCCCATCTTTGAGCCACATGGAGCAGAAATGAGCTGTCTTCCCAGTTCCCGCCCCAACTGCCGAATGAATGATTGCTATTGTTTCAAGCCTCTGCGTTTAGGGTGGCTCGTTACAAAGCAATAGATAACGGAAGCAGCATCCTTCCTATTTCCTGTATCTAGCCATTCAACAAACCTGTCATGAGGCAGCCACAGCTCCAGATGCTACAGATGGAGCACGGAAGAAAATGAACAAGAATTCTCACCCTTGTGGAGCTTATGTTCCAATGAGGGAGACAGACAAGCAAGAAAAATAAAGTCAACTGTACAGCATGGTGGTGGAGAAAAACAGAGAAGGCTGTGAAATCGGGCTGGGGGGGGGATGGTTTTATACGTAGGGGTAGCGGGGGAAGGCCTCGCTGAACAGGTGGCATTGTTTAAAGCCTTGAAGGACATGGGGGAGCTGGCCTGGTGAAAGAGCTTTCTAGGCAGAGGAAGCGCAAAGGCCCTGGGGAGGGGGAAGGAAAATCCAGGGTGGGCGGCAGAGTAAGTAGCAGGATATGAGGTCCGGGGGGGTAATGGGCTGGGTGGTGTAGGACACTAACCTTCATGGGTGGTTTTAATCAATTAATTAATAATTTACTATTAAATAATCTTAATCAATTACTTTTAATTAATCTATTTAATTGATATATTTATTTTAACTGAAAGGTAATCGCTTTACAATGTTGTGTTGGTGTTTGCCATACACCACACCGAGCACTCACAGGTCTCCTATGCCCCCTCTCTCGTGAGCCCCCCTCCCGCCTCCCACCCCATCCCACTCTTCTAGGTTGTCCCAGAGCCCCAGTTTGAGTTCTCTGAGTCATACAGCAAATTCTCTCATGGGTGGTTTTTTTTTTTTTAATATTTATTTTTTTGACTGCACTGGGTCCTCGTTACAGCTCTTTGGATTTTTAGCTGCGGCATGCAAACTCTAGTTACGGCACGTGAGATCTAGTTCTCTGACCAGGGATTGAACCCAGAACCCCCTGCGCTGGGAGCATAGTGTCTTGACCAACAGACCACCAAGGAAGTGGGTTAGAAGCGGTTTTGAGCAGAGGAGTAACCATTTTAACAGGATCACCATAACCCGGGGAGTTCAAACACAGATTTGGGGAGCCTACTTAGGAGTCCATTGCAACAATTAAGGTGAATCAGCTCATACTTATGCGGGGCCTGGGGTGGATCATTCCAAATTCTGCATTTTACATTTTTTCGTAGAGTTTTCCTGGGAGATGAAGCCCAGTTGCCTTCTTCGGGAGCTGGTTAGTAACAGTCCTCTGTGGCTGCCTTCCCCTCCCTGGATCACGTCTCTGTTCCCTGGCCTGGGGTCCCCGGTACTTTGCAAACCCTCTTGGGGCCTGCTGAACTGGGTCCTCGTTACAGCTCTTTGGATTTTTAGCTGCGGCATGCAAACTCTAGTTATGGCACGTGAGATCTAGTTCTCTGACCAGGGATTGAACCCAGAACCCCCTGCGCTGGGAGCATAGTGTCTTGACCAACAGACCACCAAGGAAGTGGGTTAGAAGCGGTTTTGAGCAGAGGAGTAACCATTTTAACAGGATCACCATAACCCGGGGAGTTCAAACACAGATTTGGGGAGCCTACTTAGGAGTCCATTGCAACAATTAAGGTGAATCAGCTCATACTTATGCGGGGCCTGGGGTGGATCATTCCAAATTCTGCATTTTACATTTTTTCGTAGAGTTTTCCTGGGAGATGAAGCCCAGTTGCCTTCTTCGGGAGCTGGTTAGTAACAGTCCTCTGTGGCTGCCTTCCCCTCCCTGGATCACGTCTCTGTTCCCTGGCCTGGGGTCCCCGGTACTTTGCAAACCCTCTTGGGGCCTGCTGCTTGGGGGAACAGACCAGTTCTCAAGCAGAATTTGGGGAGATGGAGAGGTAGTGTTCCCCAGCCCAGGAAACAGTCCGAGGCAGGACTCTGCAGTGCACAGAGGTGACCCCCGGGAGCTGAGACTCTAGAGCTTGAACTTGACCTACCAGCAGAGGAGACAAGAGGCTTCCAAAGCTGGTCCAGGGCTTCCCAGGTGGCTCAGTGGTAAAGAATCCACGTGCTGATGCAGGAGACTCGAGTTTGATCCCTGGGTTGGGAAGATCCCTGGAGGAGGGTGTGGCAACCCACTCCAGTATCCTTGCCTGGAGAATCCCATGGACTGAGGACTCTGGGGTCATGAAAGAGTCGGATACAACTTAACAACTACACAGAAACCACGAGCCCGCCCAGTTTTGGAGCACTGCTGAGCCACGCCCGGCGGGTGGCCTTGATGCGAGCTCCACGGCTCTGACCTCTGCAAGGTCTCTTTCATTCTTGGAAGGGGACAGGGTCCTGGGTGACGCTGGCTGTCCCGGCAGGGCATTTAGCCCGCAGCTGTTTCTGCTGGGAGGCGCAGAAAGCTTTCTGCTCACAGGGATGCTTTTCCCAGGCAGGTTGACACTTTGCTAACAGGTTGGCAGGTGTGAACGCAGGCTTGCCTAGAGCTGAGAGCATCTGCACCCTTTGGGGCGGCTTCCCCTGAGGCTGGCTGGACGGGGCAAGACAGCAACGGCCTCTGTGCTGGCTGGTTCCTGGGTCCTGGAGCCCAGGTCCCCTGATTTCCACCCAGAGCCTCTTCAGCTCTGAGCCTTCTCCTGCCTTGACCCCAGTCTCTCTCAACTCCCTGTGTCTGCTCACTGTGTCCTGAGGGCAGCAGCCTCTGCCTGGCTGGGACTGGGAAGCCCAGAGCCTCTTGGGGACAGGCTGGTTTGATGTCTCCCTCCCATCCCCGCCCTGTCTCCCCACTGAAGGCAGATTTCAGAGGCAGCACCGGATTCGCTGTAAATGAGTGACTCCTGCTTGCAACCAGATTTATTCAACAACTGATAATTCTGAGTGCCTGCTGTGTGCCAGGCGGGGAGATTCCACAGGGAACCTACAGTCAAGAGAGGAAGTAAGAGAGTCTAGAATGAGCCCTGGGATAGGGGTGCCTCTCGTGGAAGTGGAATAACTCTTCCAAGGGCCTCCTCTGTGCTACGTGGCTCCTAACATCCAACTGTCCCACAATGTTATGCCTGCATGCTGCATGTCTGACTCTTTGCGACCCTATGGATTGTAGCCCGCCAGGCTTCTCTGTCCATGGGATTTTCCAGGCAAGGATACTGTAGTGGGTTGCCATTTCCCTCTCCAGGGGATCTTCCCGACCCAGGAACTGAACCTGTGTCTCCTGCATCGGTAGGCAGATTCTTTACCACTGAGCCGCCTGGGAAGCCCCTGAAAGATGCTTAGGGATGCTCAAAGATGCTGGAAGTACTCAGTCTCTGGATCCGCTCTCCATCTTTCTCCATCTGCTCTGAGCCCGGGAGACATCTACATGGATTGCATCGGCTCACTTGACTCAGGCCGCTGGACAGGTGCTGCGGAAGGCTGGGGCTGCGAGGGGGAGAGAGAGTGGAGGGGTGGCCCCCGCCCCTCCTGGTCGCAGGCGGGTCCTCTCTCCAAGACTCCACCCCTGTCTGCAGGTCCCCTCCCCCAGCAGGGTGACAGGCTGCACACACCTGTTGCGGCTCCAGGACCGCCCCTGCCCTTGTGGTTTCCGTAACCTTGTCCCCATCTGGGCAAAAGGTCCCTTCCGTCTTCACGGACAGGTGCTCTGTGCAGTCTCCGTGGGCCGAGCAGGCCCCATGCTCGGCTGGATGTCCCAGTCATCACCTTGAAACGCTTCATTCTTTTTGAACAATGGGCTCTCACTTTCCTTTCCCGCCTTGTCTGCAAATGGACGCGTCTGGCCTCTCCGTCCTGCTCTCTCGGTCAGCCAGGTCCACTCTACATCAAGCCAACAGAGTGGGAAGGGAGCTTAATAACTTGCCTGAGGCCACACGGCTCCTAAGTGGCCAAACTGGGATCTGAACCCAGGACCTCTGCCTCCGAAGCCCACGCTCTTTCCAGCTCCAGGAGCCCAGAAGACTCGCCTGCCGTGGAAATCTGTGGTGTTTTGCATATACACTGATTGTTCCTCCTTTGATGGGAAAGTCAGGAGGCTTCCCAGGGTCTCTATCTCTCTGCTCATAATTCGGGCTGTTTTTCTGATTGTCGTGGCCCAGCCGGGTTCAAAGCCGCCCAGCCGAGCTGAATCTCTAATGAAGCTGCCCTGACCTCCTGGTGATAGAGAGACCAGCTGCTCCGTGCTCTGAGCCGGGTGCATTCCCAGCCCCTGCCCACCCCCTACTCCTCCCAGCACAGAGACCCTCACTCCTGGGCTGCGGCCGGGAGCTCTGGCCCTGACATGACAGAGGAGCAGCGGAAACTTGGAAGGGGCTGAATGCTCTCGCCGCTGCCTCTAATTTTATTTCGAAGGGATGAAGGAGAAATGGGAGCCCTAGTGGACAGGAGACATTTCCCGTGATGGAGACGAGCAGCGAGTCGAGATGAACGGAGGCTTCTTTCGGGTCCTCGTCAGACCACCAAACTCCGTTTTCTTGGCAGGTGAACCCCTGCCTGGGGGACCTGGGGCAAGTTGCAGAGGCAGGACCCTTGGTCCTGCCGCTAATCAGACACTGCTCAGACGAGGTCTGGAAAGGAGAAGTTCACATTCTGTCTTTTGTCCCGGCCACTTCAGCCAGCCTCTGTGCCTTTGAAGCCTGCCTGGACCGTGAGAAGGGACGCTGAGTCTGGAATCTGAGGAGGCAAGTTTATTTGCCCATCCATTTCTTGCAGCTGTGACGCTGAATCCAATGACGAGTCCTGCTTGAACATTAGAACACGGACTCTGCCGCCTCCCAGCTGGGTGAGCTTGCGCCAGCCCCCAGCCTCTCAGAGCTTCTTGCGGTAGCAGAGAAAGTCAACCCAGTCCTCCAGTCCTCAGCATAGATGTGAGCCTCAGAGTTTGTACAGATAAAGTGCCTTGCTCCAGATCTGGCCCCAAATATACAAGAGCTGCAATAGTTCTTTGGGCCAGGGACATGGCTCAGGGAAGGGAAAGGTGTCCCAAGTTTGCGCTCGGTTTATAAATATGCAGAGACTGGGGGTCGGGGAGGTGGGAAGCCGGCGGGTGATGCCTGGTGCCTGCCTCTCAGCTGCCTCATCTTCCAGCTGCCTGTTTGCAGCTCCAGGGGGGAACTGCTCCCCTTCCTCCCCCGTTATTTAAAGTCAGAGGGGTGTATAAATCAACCAAAATAATTCGTGAGAATCATTAGGCAGCATCTTTTACCGACAGCATTAAATTAAAAACAGCGCAAAACTGCGGCTTTTTAAAACGCATCAGCTCAGCTTCCTCCCTCCTGCCTGCTGTAATCGAGGGCTGCTGGGATCTAATGAAATGAAATTAGCATCTCCAGTCCCCCTCTGGCTACGGGTAAGTGAAAATGTGGTGTCTTTACAACGCGGAGCTGAAGGCAGAAGACAGAAGCACAAGGTGGGGGGGGTCCCCCTTCTCTCCCAGCCCCTCTTTCTGTGCTGCCCACCTGCCTGCGCTTCCTTCCCGAGTCCTTGCATGGCTGGGGACACAGTGGACCAGTTGTTGTTGTTGAGTTGCTTCGATTGTGTCCAGCTCTTGCGATTCCTTGGACTGTAGTCCACCAGGCTCCTCTGTCCATGGGATTCTCCAGGAAGGAATACTGGAGTAGATTGCCATGTCCTTCTCCAGGGGATCTTCCCAACCCATTGGCAGGCAGATTCTTTACCACTGAGACACCAGGGAAGCCAGAGGGGCCTGCAAGAAGCAAAATGTTTGTTCATTTTTGTTTTCAGGATCTGCGTAGACACAGGGCAGCTTGGAGGTATTCCCTCGGGCTAGCCCCATGTCTCATGGCAAAGGCACAGTAAGACTGTCTCCATCCTAACCCGTCACTCACTGCACCACCCTGCCACCTGGGTACCTCTAACCTGCTATCTGCAGTCACATCTCTGAAGGCTCAGTGAGCTGGAAATGCAACCCAGAAACTCGGAGGGGACAGTGTCCTCTTTCCCTAAAGGCTGAATAGGTCCCTCCACCCCTCGGTATCACTTGGCTGCTCCAGGGTCTCTTTTGGGAGCTCCTTGGCTGGGGTGCGGCAGCATCTGGGTGGGGAGACTGTCCTGGACAACCGCGAAATGCTTGGCTCCTGCCCACTCAGTGCAAGAAGGGAAAACGCTGGGCTTCCCTGGGTGGCTCAGTGGTGAAGAATTTGCCTGCCAGCGCAGGAGACACTGGTTTTATTCCTGGTCCAGAAAGAAATGTGGAGCGACTAAGTCTGTGCCTCACAACTAGAGAGCCTGTGTGCTAGAGCCTGGGAGCCGCAACTACTGAGCTCACGAGCTGCATCTCCAGAAGCCCGAGCTCCAGAGGCTGTGCTCTGAAGCAAAAGAAGCCGCCAGAATGAGAAGCCCGCACCGCGCAGAGGAAATCTGCGGGCAGCAGCGCAGACCCAGCACAGCCAGAATAAATAACGCATAACATTACACTTAAGAAAGAAGGGAAACGCCTCCTGGGTTTCAAGTGCCCTGCGAGAGGGGTGGGGGTGCTGCCGCCCTGACTGAGGACCACTGACGCCCTCTCTCCTCCCAGCTACTGTGTCCTTAATTCCGACTTTTCTAAAGCCAAAGCTGATCATTTCAGCCTTCTCCTTAGAAACATTCAGTGACTCCCAGAGTCGTAATTCTGTCTTACGGTCACTGCACAGAGGATGTGTCTGCACTGGTGGGGTTGGGAATGGATAGATGGGAGGGGGTGTCGGGGTCCGTGGCAGGCTGGAAAAGAATTTCCAGACACAAGGTGTTTCAGAATAGAGTTTATGAGAGTGGGAGATGCTGTTAGAACAGTGGGCAGTCTCAAGGGAGAGTCAGTGCCTTTCGTGGGCTAGTAGGCAATTTTTATAGCCTCAAGACAAGATTCCTGCGGGAAGCTTGACATTGGTTAGGGTGCTACAGCGTGGATACTTCACCTAGCATGGAGTCGGGGGGTGGCTGGTTTAGCTCGGGGGGGGCTCATGGCAACATTTGCTATGGGGCCTGGTCAGTTCTGGAGACTTTTGTCCTGTGACCTCAGTACAGGGCTCCACACCTGTGACCGTGGCATAGGACTCCACTGGGTGATGGACGAGGTACCCCTCCTTCTGAGCCGCAGACTGTTAGGCTCCTGGCTTCACCGGTGTGGTGTCCCTGTCCGCCTGTGGCTGCCAGAAAATAAAGTGCTGACTCCTGAGCCGGGCACCTCTACTGGCAGAGTTGCAGCTCCTGCCCCAGCCTTTGACTCTGCTCTCCCAGGCCGAGCTCTTGGGGCTGCCCTGCTCTCCTACTTGTGGACTGAGCTCTAGGGAACCATCCTGCATCACTAGGAGGGCCAGGACATTCTGCCATCACCCCGCATGACCCCATACCCAGAGGAAGAGCTAAGATTCCTAGGGAGGTTAAGCTGAGGCAGAGAAGGGGTGGCTCGTCCCCCCCTTGGGGCCTACACTCTGAAGGTTGCTTAAAGTTACTCTTTCGCCCTGCAGCTCATTGTCAGCGTCACCATCATCCACCTGTGCTCTGAGTCCCCATCTCTGACCAGGGAAGGAGGAGCACCCTGGCAGGTGCAGACAGAGAAGGAGGGGCGTTAACGCCAGGTCAAGCCTCCTGCCGTGGGGAGGGAGTGAACTAGTCCACGGCCTTTCAGCAGGAAGGTTACAAGGCAAGCCAAACTTGGAGAGAGGGGGGCTTTGATCGGCCTTCCAGATTATGTCCTGACCGCTAAAGTCCTTCCCCAGCTCTAGACTCTCAGCCCTGCCCCCTTCCTGAGCATCCCGCCCTGCCTACCACCCCCGCCCCCATCCCTGACCTGCCTGGAGGCACGGATGGCAGCCGCTTGCTCAGAGTGCTTGATGGCCACGTTGTGAGCCAGAAGGGCTGTTTGGGAAAGTGTACTCAGTCAAAGCTGTGTTTATAGACACAAGGGCCGGCGTCTTTTTATTATGCATAATTGCACGCTCGAGCCATTTTTCCTTCCCCGGGTGAAGTGGCAGTGGGGGCAGGTATGTGATTGGGTGGATGGAGGGTTGCCTTCCTCTCCTGGACTCGGCGAGCTCTGAGCCCAGAGCTCTGTGGGTCCAGCTGCTGGATGGTGTGGCGACCACTCTAACGAGTAAGCTAATTCTTCCGAGGGGATATGCAGAAATGAGACACAGCAATGTCTCACAGCAATGAGACGCGTGGAAACACTGCAGATCAGAACGCTAAGTCCCATGTCTCTCCCTCTTCGTCTTGGAGCCACAGCCTCAGATCTGTATGTTTATGCTCCTCCTGGAATGAATATGTTCCATTCTTCTTGAAAAGCATTTTCAGGATCTTCTCTCTAAACTTCACAAACTTGACTCTAAAGCTTGACATAGCCATTTACTATACCCTTATCATTAGAGTTTGGATGACTTAAAAAATTTTTTCATTAAAAAATTTTTTTTAGCCATGCTGCAGGCATGTGGGATCTAGTTCCCGGACTAGGGGTTGCACCCCCTGCATTGGAAGAATAACATCTTAGCCACTGGATCACCAGAGAAGTCCCCAGGTGACGTTTTTGATGATGATGATGATAGTAATATTATTATTATTACTATTAATGAAAGCTTTTTGTTTGTACAGTACAACAGTGATGAAGAGCAAGGCCTGCAGGTCGAATGACCTGGGTTCAAATCCAGACTTCACCATGTATTTGAAGAGCTACCTAGTGGCTCAGACAGGAAAGAATCCACCTGCAACGCAGGGGACCTGTGTTTGGTCCCTGGTTTGGGAAGATCTCCTGGAGAAGAGAATGGCTACCCACTTCAGTATTCTTGCCTGGAAAAGACGCTGATGGTAGGAAAGATTGAAGGCAGGAGGAGAAGCGGATGACAGAGGATGAGATGGTTGGATGGCATCACTGACTCAATGGACATGAGTTTGAGCAAACTCTGGGAGATGGTGAAGGACAGGGAAGCCAGGCATGTTGTGGTCCATGGGGTCGCCAAGAGCTGGGCACAACAGCAACCATATATTTATTAGCTGTGTGACTTTGGGTTTGCCACTTAACGTCTCTGAGTCACAGTCTCCTCACTGGCAAAACAGAAACATTAGTTCTTATATCATGCAAAGCAGCTGGTCCTATGCCTCACTCATAGGAAACACTTTGGAAATGATAACTTGGCTATAACTTTGATGCCCCACACTCACCCAAACACAGGAAACACTTGCCCAATGGTTCAGTGAGTAGTAGTTTATTATTTTAAAATGTTTTTATTTTCACCATCCCATGTGATTCTCTCAACAACCTGTGACCTGGGCAGACCTGTTACCATCTCCTATTTCAGGAGAAAACCAAGTCTCCATGGATATTTGTATACGTCTGGCTGAGTCCCTTCACTTTTCACCTGAAGCTACCACAGTGTTGTTAACCGGCTATCCCTCAGTACAAAAGAAAATTAAAGTTTGAAAAATAAAAACAATTGAGTCTCAGAAAATTCAGGTGTCTCGTCTGAGCCTGACTAGCAAGCTGGCCGCGGAGCCCAGACGTTATGCCCCATTCAGCAGGCCATTTGTCACTTCAACGCCAGTGCTGGTTGCTTGATCCTCTGAGAATGTCCTCAACATTTTCTAAAGAACCGTCTCATGCACTTTTGGCTGTGCTGCATCTTCACCGCTGCACACAGAGCTTCTCTAGCTGCAGCGAGCGGGGCCGCTGTCGCGCTGCGGAGCGTGGGCTTCTCATTGCGGTGGCGGCCCTTGCTGCAGAGCACAGTCTCCAGGGCGAGTGGGCCTCACCAGCTGTGGCTCCTGGATTCTGGAGCACAGGCTCAATAGTGGTGGCGCATGGGCTCAGTTGCTCCGAAGAATGGGGCATGTGGGATATCTCCAGAGCTGACACTGAACTCGTGTCTCCTGCGTTGGCAGGTGGATTCTTTACCACTGAGCCACCAGGAAAGCCCTGTTCCCCAGCTTTTCAACAGCAAGCATGCTAGAGCTCTGCGGTGTGAAAATCC
>SJYC01039861.1:0-11497 GCA_006408675.1 Madoqua kirkii | reverse complement strand
TAAAAATAATGCATTTGAATCCGTTCTAATGAGGTGGATGAAACTGGAGCCTATTATGCAGAGTGAAGTAAGCCTGAAAGAAAAACATCAATACAGTATACTAACACATATATATGGCATTTAGAAAGATAGTAATGATATCCCTGTATGTGAGATAGCAAAAGAGACACAGATGTATAGAAGAGTCTTTTGGACTCTGTGGGAGAGAGAGAGGGTGGGATGGTTTGGGAGAATGGCACTGAAACATGTATAATACCATATAAGAGACGGATTGCCAGTCTAGGTTCAATGCAGGATACAGGATGCTCGGGGCTGGTGTACTGGGATTTCCCAGAGGGATGGTATGGGGAGGGATGCGGGAGCGGGTTTCAGGATTGGGGGCACGTGTACAACCATGGTGGATTCATGTGGATATATGGCAAAATCAATATAATATTGTAAAGTAATTAGCCTCCAATTAAAATAATTTTAAATTTTAAAAAAGAAACGAACTGGATGCTTTCCCTCTACATTTACAAACAAGAGAAGGATATGTACTATTACAACGTTGACTCAATATTGAATTGGAAGTTCCAGCCAGTGCAATAAAGCAAAAATGAATAAAATGCATCCATACTGAAAAACAAGACACAAAACAGTCTTTATTTGCAGATGGAATGATTGTCTATGTAGAAAATTAAATGGAATCTATAAAAATAACTGAGTTTAACAAGCTTAAAGAATATAAGACCAATATACAAAAAGCAATTATATTTCATATACAAGCAACAATCAGAAACTGAAACAATAAATCAGAAAATAAAATTTAAAGTACTATTTGTAATGACATCCAAAATATGAAATACTAAGGGTAAATCTAACAAAAAGATGTAAAATACTGAAAACTACAAAACAATGATACAAGAAATTTTTAAAGACCTAAGGAGAAAAGGAAAGATAAAAGCATCTGAATGCAGAGTTCCAAAGCATAGCAAGAAGAGATAAGAAAGCCTTCTTCAGCAATCAATGCAAAGAAATAGAGGAAAACAACAGAATGGGAAAGACTAGAGATCTCTTTAAGAAAATTAGAGATACCAAGGGAACATTTCATGCAAAGATGGGCTCGATAAAGGAGAGAAATGGTATGGACCTAACAGAAGCAGAAGATATTAGGAAGAGATGGCAAGAATACACAGAACTGTATAAAAAGGATCTTCACGACCTGGATAATCACGATGGTGTCATCACTCATCTAGAGACAGACATCCTGGAATGTGAAGTCAAGTAAGCCTTAGAAAGCATCACTACAAACAAAGCTAGTGGAGGTGATGGAATTCTAGTAGAGCTATTTCAAATCCTGAAAGATGATGCTGTGAAAGTGCTGCACTCAATATGCCAGCAAATTTGGAAAACTCAGCAGTGTCCACAGGACTGGAAAAGGTCAGTTTTCATTCCATCCCAAAGAAAGGCAATGCCAAAGAATGCTCCAACCTCCGCACAATTGCACTCATCTCTCATGCTAGTAAAGTAATGCTCAAAATTCTCCAAGCCAGGCTTCAAATATTCAAAAGAAGAGACATTACTTTGCCAACGAGGTCTGTCTAGTCAAGGCTATGGTTTTTCCAGTAGTCATGTATGGATGTGAAAGTTGGACTGTGAAGAAAGCTGAGCGATGAAGAATCGATGCTTTTGAACTGTGATGTTGGAGAAGACTCTTGAGAGTTCCTTGGACTGCAAGGAGATACAGCCGACAGTCCATTCTAAAGCAGATCAGCCCTGGGATTTCTTTGGAAGGAATGATGCTAAAGCTGAAACTTTGGCACTTTATGCCAAAGAGTTGACTCATTGGAAAAGACTTTGATGCTGGGAGGGATTGGGGGCAGGAGGAGAAGGGGACGACTGAGGATGAGATGGCTGGATGGCATCACTGACTTAATGGACGCCAGTCTGAGTGAACTCCAGGAGTTGGTGATGGACTGGGAAGCCTGGCATGCTGCGATTCATGGGGTCTCAAAGAGTCAGACATGACTGAGCGACTAAACTGAACTGGAGTGAATGGAGAGATACATACAATGTTCATAGGTCAGAAGACTCAATATTGTTAAAATGGTAATTCTCTGCAAACAGGTGTTACAGATTCAATATAAGCTTAATAAAAATACTAACAGGCATTTTGTAGTAATTCACATGGAAATGCAAAGAACTTACGATAGCCAAAATCATTTTTAAAAATAAGACAAAAGTGGAAGGAAAATACTACTCTAATTTCAAGATTATTATAAAGCCAAAAGTGTGAAGACAGTTTAAAGATAAATTTATGCTGATGTATGGCAAAACCAATATAATATTGTAAAGTAATTAGCCTCTAATTAAAAAAATAAATTTGTATTAAAAAAACAGATCAATGGAACAGAATACAGAGTTCAGAAATAAACACACAAATATATGGCTGACTGATTTTTCTTGAAGGTGTAGAGGGAAATCAACACAGGAAAAAGAGTCACTTTAACAAATGGTACTTGGACTACTGGACATCCATATGCAAAAAATGACAACAACACTGTGAGACATATCTCACACCGCATATAAATCCAAAGGGCATCACATATCTAAATCTAAAACCTATAACTACAAGACTTCTAAAGCACTCTGGCTTTTTATCATGCAAAGATATCTTATATAGGACATCTAAAACATAATCCATAGAAAAGCTAACTAACTAATAAGTAGACTCCAAAATTAAAGACCTCCGCTCTTTAAAAAACACTATTAAGAGAAGGAAAAAACAGTCACAGAGTGGGAGAAAAATGATTGTAAATAATACATATAGAAAAACCTTATATCCAGAATAAAGTACTCTCAAAGCTTAATAATAAGAAAACAAACATGCAAGTTAAAAGACAACAAAAGATGTAAAGAAATATTTCACGAAACAAAAAAGATGTGGCTTGCAAATAAGGACATAAAAAGATGTTCAACATCATTAGTTATTAAAGAAATGTAAATTAAAACCACAAATAGATACCATCACACACCTATTAGAATGGATAAAAAATTTTTGAAGACTATACCAAGTGCTGATAAGAATGAAGAGGAAGTGGAAGTCTTATACCCTGCTGGTGGTAATGTAAAATGGTACAATTACTTAGAAGAAAGTCGGGCATTTTCTTCACAAGATTAAGATGAACCTACCATATGATTCAGCCAATCCCTTCCTACTTATTCAAGAGAAAAAAAGATCACGTTCACAAAGAATGTTCACAGCAGCTTTTTATTTATAGTAGCCCCAAACCAGAAGCAATCCATATGTTCAACAACAGGTGAGTGTTTAAACAAACTGCGATATATCCATTCAATGCAACACTCCTTGGCAACGTAGAGGGATAAATTACTGATCTGCGCTACAGTATGGATGAATCTGCAAAAACATCATGCTGTATGAAAGAAGACAGATAAAAGAAGGTATATATTTTGTGACCTTAGTTTTACAAACTTTTAGAAAATGCATATTATAGTGACAAAAAGCTGATTAATAGTTGCCTGAGTGCAAGGAGGCAAGGGGGGTTGGAATGAAGTACTTACTTGGGCATGAGGAACATATATCCATCCATTAGGATGAACAACATATACATTATCTCGATTGTGGTGACAATGTCGCAGGTATTACTTTATATACAGCAAACTGCATCACACTGCATTTTAAATATGTAAAATTTTTGTATGCCAGTAACACCTTAAAACAGCTGTCAAAAATTAAGGCAAACTTATTGGGAAAAATTAGAAAACTCACAACAGATATATAGTTATACAGTTATTCATTTAACAGTCATTGAAGTGTGACTATGCAAGGACATGGTAGACATGGTCCTTGTGCTTGGATCTGGTATAAATAAATGAATGAGAAAGCTCTCCATAAAACATAAAACAGCAGACTTCAGAAACTTATGAAAGAGGACAAACTAGTAATCATCTGAATGTTCAGCCTAATAATCAAATGAGTGCAAATTTCAAAAATAAAATTATTTGCCTATAAATTGGCAAAAACAAACAAAATGCATGCTTGGAAAAAGTCTGCAGATATATACATGCAAACTGGGAGGTATTTTTGCAAGATGCGTCCTAAGCCTTACAGTTCTGCACTCCTTTTGATCCAGACTGTCAATTACCTTCAGAAAATCAAGATAAATGTGCAGAGCTACATACTACCATCTTCACTATTATTATCCACACTACCTTCTTAAAATTCCTCAGGGTACCATTTAATATACACACAAAATATAAAGTCCCTAAGTAAATTAGGATCTATCTATCTTTATAATGAAACTATTATAAAGATTGTTTCTTAAAATATTTAAAATTATGAAAAGTGCTTACTACACATTTTTGTATGAGAAGGGTTGGTTATGGAGTGGTATGGTTCAATTATTTCCCCAAATATCCACATAAGAGAAACTACCAAACAGTAAAAGTGGCTACCTCTGAGTGAGAAATTAAATTGCTGTTTAACTTTTCCTTTTTTTTTTTCAGTTTTGGCTGAGCTGGGTCTTCATTGCAGGACATGGGCTCTCTAGTTGCAGTGCCCAGGTTTCCCTAGTGGCAGTGCATGGGCTCAGTGGTTGCCTCATGTGAGCTTAGGTGCCCTGCAGCATGTGGGATCTTAGTTGTCTGACTAGGGATTGAACCTGTATCCCCGGCACTGAAAAGTGGATTGTTAACCACTAGACCATTAGGGAAGTCCTTTAACTTTCCTTATGCTTATGAATATATTACTAAGTTTCCCCAATGAAAAAATACTATCTCTGCAATTTAAAAAAAAAAGCAGAACAAAAAGTTTTAATTGCTCTGGAATGCTATATTAGATAAGGATTGCCATTAAAATACTCCCCCCCCAATAAAATACTATACACCCCCCAATATCATAGTATTTAAAATAGGTAATTCACTAAAAAGAGTCTGTTATCTTCTGCCACATAAAACATGATAGTATTTAATTCTATTGTAATTATGAAAAATGAAAAAAAAATTATGTAATAAATACACCTAATGCTTATTTTAGAAAGCACCTGAATAATCACAATATTGTATCTCTGATTGGGTTGGAAATGAAAGGTCATTATATAAATGTTCTAGAGGAAAAGATACATTAAAAAGTCACATAAGTTCTATCAGCATTTTTCAAATATTACACAAGTAAAGCCAAGGCCATCTTGACTCAGGGTACCATGATACAGCACTAGCAGCCACTGTGTCCTTCACAGTCCAGAGAATCTCTGATCATATAACCTGGCTTTTCTTACTTGCATGCTGAAAAGTATATTAAGTAGAAAAATCTATCAGAAAGGAACAAAAATTAAAGAACGCAATGAATGAACACCATCGATTACAGCAAGACAATATAATATGCTTTATAAATCACTCATATGGTTACTTTTCATTTTAGTTAATATGTCATTTTTAAACTGAGTTGATTACAAATGAAAATTGGGTGAATTGGTTATATGAGAAATGACAGCTCAATGGTGCTAGAAATGGAAATCTTCCATTTATTCCTGGTTGAGGAAACCTAAGGTACATCATGCCTTCTCTTTGCTCTACTGCCTTGACAAGGTTCCTAAAAATACATTTAGAAAGAATCTTATATGAAAAAAATCTTAAATGAAAAACTTGCTTCATGCTCAACAAGCTTATTACCGTTAACCCAGAGTGGGAGTATGTGTTTAAAAGTGTGTTCTTGTGTGTGTATTTGGGCACCAGTCTGAGAGCTGCAATGTCGAGTTACTCTAGATTATTAAGGGAATTTAATATTATTTGATTAATTTTAGAGTTATTTCCAGGGGAATTATTTCCTACAGAATAAACATTGCTATTCAGGTAGATGCCATAACATAATGGATTTGGTCAGAAGAACATACAGCATGAAAAAATTGAACAAGGTGAAAAAGTCTTTGGGTGCATAAGTTCAGTTCAGTTAGTTCAGTTGCTCAGGTGTGTCCAACTCTTTGTGATCCCATGAATCGTAGCACGCCAGGCGTCCCTGTCCATCACCATCTCTCAGAGTTCACTCAGACTCACGTCCATAAAGTCGGTGATGCCATCCAGCCATCTCATACTCTGTTGTCTCCTTCTCCTCCTGACCCCAATCCCTCCTAGCATCAGAGTCTTTTCCAATGAGTCAACTCTTCGCATGAAGTGGCCAAAGTACTGGAGTTTCAGCTTTAGCATCATTCCTTCCAAAGAAATTCCAAGGCTGATCTCCTTTAGAATGGACTGGTTGGATCTCCTTGCAGTCCAAGGGACTCTCAAGAGTCTTCTGCAACACCACAGTTCAAAAGCATCAATTCTTCGGTGCTCAGCTTTCTTCACAGTCCAACTCTCACATTCATACATGACCACTGGAAAAACCATAGCCTTGACTAGACGGACCTTTGCTGGCAAAGTAATGTCTCTGCTTTTGAATGTGCTATCTAGGTTGGTCATAACTTTCCTTCTAAGGAGTAAGCGTCTTTTCATTTCGTGGCTGCAATCACCATCTGCAGTGATTTTGGAGCCCCCCAAAATAAAGTCTGACACTGTTTCCACTGTTTCCCCATCTATTTACTCAGAGTTCACTCAGACTCACGTCCATAAAGTCGGTGATGCCATCCAGCCATCTCATACTCTGTTGTCTCCTTCTTCTCCTGACCCCAATCCCTCCTAGCATCAGAGTCTTTTCCAATGAGTCAACTCTTCGCATGAAGTGGCCAAAGTACTGGAGTTTCAGCTTTAGCATCATTCCTTCCAAAGAAATTCCAAGGCTGATCTCCTTTAGAATGGACTGGTTGGATCTCCTTGCAGTCCAAGGGACTCTCAAGAGTCTTCTGCAACACCACAGTTCAAAAGCATCAATTCTTCGGTGCTCAGCTTTCTTCACAGTCCAACTCTCACATTCATACATGACCACTGGAAAAACCATAGCCTTGACTAGACGGACCTTTGCTGGCAAAGTAATGTCTCTGCTTTTGAATGTGCTATCTAGGTTGGTCATAACTTTCCTTCTAAGGAGTAAGCGTCTTTTCATTTCGTGGCTGCAATCACCATCTGCAGTGATTTTGGAGCCCCCCAAAATAAAGTCTGACACTGTTTCCACTGTTTCCCCATCTATTTGTCATCAAGTGATGGGATCAGATGCCATGATCTTGTTTTCTGAATGTTGAGCTTTAAGCCAACTTTTTCACTCTCCTCTTTTACTTTCATCAAGAGGCTTTTTAGTTCCTCTTCACTTTCTGCCATAAGGGTGGTGTCATCTGCATATCTGAGGTGATCGATATTTCTCCCGGCAATCTTGATTCCAGCTTGTGCTTTGGGTGTATAGCCACTGGTCACTTGTAACAGGCTCTTCTTCATATATTAAGATAACGCTACTAACCTGCCACTGACTAGGCAGCTGTTCTTCTCCCAGGCCTTCCTCCAGTTTTGATTTTACAGTGATCTTGTGGCTTTGGATTTTAAAGCACTGCACAGTGATTGGCCCACAGATTTTAGGTTTGAAGCTAGAGCTAGAGTTGGTGAATTTACAGAAAACACCTTCCCTTCTTCTATACTGAGTGCTTACTACATGCTAGACCTACAAAGTGATACAAACACACATACACACACCCCTCTATCCTCAGGAGAGAATCAGACCGTCAAAATCTTCCAAGTAAAAAACTGAGGCCCAAAGAAATTAAGCAACTTGCTCAAGGTCACTAGGATGAGCCAGAACTGATTCTCCAGGTGTGTCTGGTTCTTAAACTCATTTACACACTCCTATTTTACTGCGTCAGTCTTCCTTCCCCACCACCTTGCCTCCACTTTTCTCTCTCGTGAACGCCTGTACAAGTATGTACCAAGTCAATGTAAATAGAGAAGGTTTGCTGTTGGAAATCAGAATTAAAGGAAAATCAGTGAAAGAAAGAATGGGAACCAAGGAAATGGGAAAAAATGAGTTAGATAAGCTGGGAAAGGAGCGAACCTGGGAAACGAAAGAACACAGCGGGAAATGATAGTCATCTTGAAATATCTGAAAGTCACCTTGAAACATCTGAAGAGAAGTGACATGGAAGAAGGATGAGAGGAATCCTATGTAACCTGAATGCACAGCCCAACCAGGAAGGGAGACCAGTTACAAGGAAACCAATGTCACGTGAACACAAGGTAGCACTTTCCGTGAGCACTTATACTCCACTACAGAAACTACTCCGTAACGTGCTGTATGAAACACTGAAACGCTGAAGGAGAAGCTGGCTTGAAGCTGTTCACCCAGCCCTATAGGAATATGGCAGGAAGGATTCAGAGAGGCTGTATAACCCCAGACATCATCTAAGTGAAAAAGTTGCCTTTTTTTTTTTTTCACTGAATTAAGGGAAGGGTCATGACCCAGCAGAGTAAGTGGAAGGAATAGCCCGAATAAACCTGTGAAATATTCAGTGCTGCTCTTGTCCTTTTACAGACATGGGTATTGTTTGAAAATGTTTAATGTGTTTGAGGATGAATTTTCCTACCATGTTTAATTTCATGTACCCATTATATTTCACTATTAAAAAAAAACTTTTCAAATCAACTTTACTGAGGTATAATTTACATACAGCAGACATATATGTGTAGCAATCAGTCTTTTTTCTACATTTTATAATGTTTTGATATACTAGGGGCTGGCTCGCTGGACAGAGTACCCCTTCTGTTCTTGCTTTGTCCTGGACAGAGTACCCCTTCTTGTTCTTGCTTTGTCGCTAAGGTGGGTATGACTCTCTGTCCATAGGATTTCCTGGGCAAAGAATGGGTTGCCATTTTCCTCTCCAGGGGATCCTCCCAACCCAGGGATCAAACCCACATCTCCTGCATTAGCAGGTGGATTCTTTACCACTGAGTCACCAGGGAAACATGCCACTTCCAGGCTAGATAATCCTAGACAAACCCTGGGGAGCACACCTTTCAATGCCAAGTCCATATCCCCAGCCTCCTCCTTTATGGAACTTCACATGTGAGTCAACATTTTCCTGGGCTTCAGCCACCCCAGGACCAGGCATTGGACAACTAGGACTATCATGTAGCCTGAAACCACTGAAACTGTTCAAACTAGGCAATCTAAAATGATCTCTTGCTCTACCTTGCCTTTCCCAGGGAGACCATGATAAAGGCACCAGGCCATGCTTGCCCATCCCTCCTCCCCGTTGACCAGCCCTGGAGCCTCCCATGGGGCCCTAAATGCCTGGCACACCCCCTCTCTTAGGAACTTTAATAACTTCTTCTTTCAAAGGCAGTTGGCGCTGTCGTAACCCTACCATACCGGATGAAAACAAAATCCTAGCATGTTACAAGAAATATAGACATGAACATCAAAAGTCCCCTCATTACCTCAAAGAATCCCCTTGTGCTCTTTTATGGTCAATCCCCACCTCTCTTCCCTGGCCCCAGGCAACTACTGACACTTTTTGTCACCATGAATTAGCTTTGCCTGTTTTAGAATTTCGTATCATTTCATATAAATCAAAGAGTATGTATCATTTTATTATGTGGATCAGTAGATCATTTCTTTCTGTTGCTGAATGGATTCCATCCTATGACCAGAATGCAATTTGTCCATCCATTCACCCATGGCTGAGCATCTGAGTTGTGATCAGTTTTTGGCTCTCATGAATAAAATTGCTATAAATATCTGTGTCCAAGTCTTTGTGTAAATAAACATGTTCATATTTCTAGGGTGAAACTGCCTAGCATGAAACTGCTGAGTGGTATATCTACAAGCAACTGCCTGTTTTTTAAAGCAGCTGTACTATATTTCATTGATTTTAAAAAAATAACCTTTTTAAAGCGTTGATAGAATTCAAGTTTCTTAAGATTTTTATAGAAAGAGGACCCATAAAGCTCAATTTTATCAAAATAATACAATCTTGAAGTGAAGTTGCTCAGTTGTATCCAACTCTTTGTGACCCTATGGACTGTAGCCCACCAGGTTCCTCTGTCCATAGGATTTCCCAGGCAAGAGTACTGGAGTGGGTTGCTATTTCCTTCTCCAGGGGATTTTCCCGACCCAGGGACTGAACCTGGGTCTTGGGCATTGCGGGCAGATGCTTTGCTGTCTGAGCCACCAGTACCCAAATTCTGACTAATTTGTTCAGTTATAACCAAATGCTTATTCCTATCTCAATCTGTCCTACTTAAGGAACAAATAATTTTAAGAAACAAACATTATGAAATTCTCAAGCTGGTGGAAAAGAATTAGAACAGGCGAAAGAAAATCTACAGCATAAATTCTGACACACTTTGAAAATTAACTGCTTATATTAATATTTGCATTAATATCTTTGACAATCGTCTTCCACCCAAATGCTGCACACGGCTAACAAGTTCAATAAAACAGTGCCTCTTTAAATTCATATATTTCTGAATGTCAGCCAGTAAATGCTTTACAGAGTCATCCTGGGGGACTAGTTTGTTTAAGACCCTCTGAGGCTACTTTTCTACCGAGAGTTGGGGAAAGTCTGGCAGTCACCCAATTTCCCCTGATTTTAGACCTGTTGCTTCAGTGATCTCACCAGATACTCACTGCTGTTTCCCAACAAAAACCCTAAAAGACAAGACTGACCTCTAATTTTCAGGACCCTATTCTAGTCCCATCTCAGCTGTGCAATGCATTCAAAAGTTGTAGAAGGATCCACGAATCGAGTAAAAAGATGTATGTTTTTAACCAAAATGTTTTACCATGTGACCCTGAACAAGTCACTGAATCTTTTTTCTGTTTCAGTTTCCTTATGTTAGAAAGGGAGAGATAATATTACTTAACCCATTTGGCTGATGAAAGGATTAAATTAGAATACTATGTGTTGACAATACTTGGTTAAAAAAAAAGGACTATTTAAAAAACAAGGTATTACTTATGGTAGTCGAGGTCTGCAGGATTCTCCCAAAAGGGGGAAAAAATAAAAGGTTACTATTATCTCTGGCATTTCCAAGAAAAACAAAGGAATATACTAGAACAGACTTTGAAATACAAATCGTATCACTTTCCATGGTAAGATCTAATCATTTACCCTCGTAAAATGGGAGTATACATAGATATCTGTGCTCTTTCACATGTGTTCCACACATAACCAGACCAGGCAGGTTACAGTATTTAGGAGGGCATTCTTCTACCTTAATAAAAATCTACCAGGAAAGTATGTTCTAGCCTTAGATCTTTTTTTTCTCCCTTCAACAGATTTTCTATAAAATTACTTCAACTCTTGAGACTCTAACCACACCTATAAATTTGTATTTCTAGTTTTCAAATTCCAGGGTGAAATGTTCTCAGCTTACTATTATACACAGCTCCACTTGGCTACCTGCAAGCTAAAGGCAGTTCTTGCTTCCAAATTAAATTTTTTCAAATTCATTGAGGTGTAATTAAATGACAACAAAATTGTATGTGCTGAATGTGTACAATGCGATGCCACAGGCAGACTTCGTGAAATGGTTACCATAGTCAGGTAATTGGCCATCACCTCACAGAGTTACTCGCCCC
>SJYC01039860.1:0-21033 GCA_006408675.1 Madoqua kirkii | reverse complement strand
CATGAGGTAAGAATACTTAAGTTGGTAAGAACACTTAAGGCTTACTCTCTTGGCAGATTTCAAGAACACGGCACAGTATTACTAGCTGCAGTCACCATGCTGTACATTAGATCCCCAGGATTTATTCATCTTATCTTCTCCAGAAATAGCACTTGGAATTCTTAGAGCTAACTGTTCTGGTATTTATACCTCCATTCTGTCAATAACATGCTTATAATCTTACTTCTTGACTGTTCAGTGTTAGGCAGTATCTACTGGTGCCCCACTGTGAAAGATGAAGATTTATCTCTATTTCTATCCTCAGTCAACAACATGCTTGCTCAATAATTTTTCTGAGCACAAATTCCAAGTTGAAATTTCCAGTGTCTTCTGGTTTCCAATGTTGCTGTTAAGAAACCTGAAGCTATCTGTGATCCTTTATATGCAATCTTTTTTTTTTCTCTATGGAAACAAAGTTTAGAAATTTAACAGTGAAGTGTCTTAGTCTATTTTCAACCATTTGCCAAGTGGCTGGTGGGCCTTTTCAATCTGGAAACTCTAGATCCTGAGACATTTTCTTCAATTATTTTTCTGAGACTTCCTAATATATTTTTCTCTGTTCTTTTCCCCTTTAACTCTCCTTATTCAGATATTTACCCTCCTTGGACTGTTAAACCTCTTTTCCCTTTTTTACATGTTTTCCTTCTTTTATTTTTGCTGTTTCTGGAAAAATTCCTGAACTTTATCTTTTAGTGTTTTAATTGAGCTCCACTGGACATCTTAACCCAATAGTCTGTGAAGGGTCTTTTTCATGCAGATCTAATAATTATCATGTTTTCCCCAAGTTTCAAGTCCATCAGTGGCTTTTTGTTGTCCAAGAGATATAGCCAGACCTCTTCAGTCCAGCACACGAAGATTTCACACACTAGCCTGTGTGGCTGTCACCACTACATTTGTTAAGAGCTGCATCTCAACAGTCACATTACAGGCCAGCTCTCAGTCGCCTCCACGGTTCTTCATGGAATCGCCTTCTTGCCCCTGCCTTGCTACATAGTTCCTACTCATTTCTTCCGCAATGTCTACCTGGCCAATTCAAGACATTTCTATTGATCTGTCCATTATCCTTCAACACACTTTGACTGGCTCTCTTAGGACATGGCATCTGTTTAACTCTGTCCATATTCCCTTTAAATTTGCAAGTTTTATGAGGTCAGGGACAAAAATACCATATTTATCTTTGTATTTCCAGAACCTAGAAATGACTGGCTTGTAATAAGGTTTAACAAATGATTATTGGATGAATAAATGTCAAGAATCCTGTAAAAATAAGACTGCTAAAAATTATTTAACAATATTTGCATGGTCCCATCAAGTAGTTTTCATACCACTTGAATCTTTTATTTTCAATAGATGGGCTTCTAAAATTCTGAGTCATTTTTAAAGTGAATAGCGATTTTTGAAATCTGAAGTAGTATCTTATTAATTTTGCCCCTACTATACTTTTCCATAACTTAGAGTGACAGACAAATGATTACGTTAATTTTTTCAGTAATACATTTCCTTTGATTTCTACAGATTGCCTGGCTGAGTTTTTAGAAAGACTTGAACCACTCCTAAAATGACTTAAAAATTATATTATGCAAAGGTAAAGAAGATCCTAGTGTCTTCAGTTTCTCTAGTAGCAGGCTTCGGATGTTTCATATATATCAACATTTTTAAGTGTCATTAACTACTGGAAACAATAATTTCCAAATAAATAAACCTGGAAAATAAAAATTCCCAAAATTATCTATAAAAGCAGTAATTTGATACTGCTGCTTTCCTGTTAAAAGGCCTCAGTGCATTTTAGTTAAGTCTAAAACGACCCAAGTTTTAGGCAAGTTTTAACAAACAGGCATTCTTCCATTCCTTATTCATTCAAATGTAAAAGATAAAGATGAAAAACAGTTGCCTCTTTCTACATCAAACAGAGCATCTTTGGAATTTCCAGCCTGGATTCTCAATGCTAAAAGAATGGATTGTTCAGGCCTGTGAGGTGACCATCATGATAAAGATGAAAGCATTTCAAAAGAGAACTGTACCATTTGGTAACAAATGACATAAACGACCAAGTTTTAGGCAAGTTTTAACAAACAGGCATTCTTCCATTCCTTATTCATTCAAATGTAAAAGATAAAGATGAAAAACAGTTGCCTCTTTCTACATCAAACAGAGCATCTTTGGAATTTCCAGCCTGGATTCTCAATGCTAAAAGAATGGATTGTTCAGGCCTGTGAGGTGACCATCATGATAAAGATGAAAGCATTTCAAAAGAGAACTGTACCATTTGGTAACAAATGACATACTGCATCAAATAAAAAGGCTGTCACTTACATACACTGTGAGATTGGTCAGTATTTTGCTTCCTTCCATCAGCCTGGTGGTAGTATTTCTATCCATTTGGGATTTAATTTATTGCTCTGAAATGATCATTTTCACCACTTTTCTCTACCTTCAGTGACAATCATCTCTAGGTTTAGAGAAAACATATCTACTTTGAAGACTTTGGAGATCATTTTTGGATTCCTAAGGTTCTTTTATGACTGCCAAGCACCAAAGAGTTTTCGTGGCATCACCACAGACCAACTGGTGTACTTTCAACAACTACTGAGTTGACCAAAATCACTTGAGTAGCTCCATAAGATGTTAACAGAAAAACCTGAATGAACTCTTTGGCCAACTCAATGTTTCTACCACCTGCCTCTATCGGGGAATTCTAACTTCCCCACAGCACTGCCAGGATGGCCCCTTCCTCTCTTAGCCCTGTCTCATCTCTAGCTCTTTTCTTCTCCACAGTCCACACTGAATTAAAATCCCATCAATTAGCTTTACAAAGACTGCTCAATTAAAAAAGCAACCAAACCCACTGCTCTGCTCTGTTTCTTGCTGACTTCATCTATGTTCTATAGTTTTCCATGGTTTTTGTGTGTCAACTACTACTTCATAAATGATTCTGATGATTTTTCTTCCTTTTCATGAAGTGTATCAGACTCTTTGTGGCCCCATGTACCCCATGTACTGCAGCCTGCTCTCCTGTCCATGGAATTCTCCAGGCAAGAATACTAGAGTGGGTAGCCATTTCCTTCTCCAGGGGATCTTCCTGACCCAGGGATTGATCGAACCTGAGTTTCCCACATTGCAAACAGGTTCTTCAGTGTCTAAGCCACCAGGGAAGCCTCTCTTCTTCTAAAATAATTTTTTTCACCATTTCCCTGGAGCACCCTAGTCACAGGTTTACCTCTGCAGCATTACCTAATTTTTTTTTAAATTTCCTGTCACAGATGGCTATGGTCTATCACTTAGGTTATCAAAAATGATTATCTTCAACATGGAAAAAGTGAAACAAAAATGAACAAAAGCCTGACTCTTGTCTTGTAACCACAATTTCCCTACTTGGAGGCAACAATTCTTAGCACCTTTGTGGGAATCTTTCTAGTAACAGTCTGTTTGTAGACAAACCAATATGTGTAGAAACAGGCTGTATCACCCATTCTCCCCTCCCTAAACTGAGCAGATCACACCCGCTACTCTCTCGTTTAATGTTTTCAGCTTTCCATGTCAGTACTCATGGATTCCCTTCATTCTCTGCAAAGGCTGTATAGTACCTCACTGCAAAGAACCACAGTTTATTAACCTGCCACCTGCCAACTGACAATGAGACTGTTCTCAGCCTTCTGCTCTTACACACAAAACTTCAGCGTGCATTCGTATACTCACAACCCTGCTAGCATGTGTGAGTCCATCTGAACAGTGAAGTCACAGTAAGAAATTTTTGGGTCAATTTAAAATTGTTATGGATATTACCATATTGTCATTCAAGGAACTTGTACTGACTTATCCAATGATGTATGAAAGTGCTTCCAAACTACTATCTGCCATTTTTTAAAAAATATGAGCCATTTTTAAAGTCTGTATTGAATTTGTTATAACATTGCTTCTGTTTTGTTTTTTTTTTTTTTATTTTTGTTTTTTTGGGCCATGAGGCACATGGACTCTTAGTTTCCCAACAAGAGACAGAACCTGCACCCCCTCTACGGAAGGTGAAGTCTTGGCCACTTGATCACCAGGGAAGTCTTCACTATTTGCCAAATTTGCCACAAGTTTTCAATCAACTATCCAAAAGCTTCAAAGACTCCAGCATACCTAGATAGTTTTCTTAATTCTAGTTGAAAAGACAAATATTTCTCTTTGTTGAAATATACAAATTCTGACAATAAAATGAAAACCAAGTTTCATCTCTTGAGCACCTGGAAGAGTGATCATTTACAGGAGTCCTTGACGGACTAGAGAAGAGAAAACAAGTCCGTGCATCTGCCCTGCATCACCTACAGGAAGTGGGCATGAAGACCAGGGAGCGTAGCCCATGAGTTGGTGTCAGCCTGTTCTTGCTAGGAAAGTGGAAAGACAAAGTGATTTCCTAATTGAGAAAGACAAGCCAGATAAAGTTGTAAGAGGGAAAGAAATTCTACCTATTTGAAAAACTGGCCTTTAAAAAAAAAGTCTCTCTTTTCAAGACATCACAGAATGTACAGGTGTAGTTTAAGAGATAATTTTACAGTGCAAAAAGGGTGGTCCTTTGTCTAAAATGAAATGGGGGTCTTCAATGAGGTGCTACAACTGAGGATCAGGTGAACCCAATTAACCCAATTTTTACTTGTCCTTACTAAGTAGTTTATTTTAGATGCATACAACTCCCTGAATTCTTTAGGGTATGACTAGGAAAAACCATAAACAGGCTTTAAAGGTCATGACATTAATTTTCCTGTCATTCTCATGCTTTAAATAGGCATCAAAAAACTAAAAAATCTTGTCCTCTGGGAAGGAAGGCAAATCTGAAACTAATTATGGTAGTTATTATTGTAATACTATTAAATTAAATGCTATGACCCCAGCTAAATTTATTTCGGTACCTTTTTTTAATGAATAAACCTTCTCAAACAAGATTACTGCATCCTCTCACATAGCAAAATGATGCACCAGAGGACTGTTAGGACTAAGTCACCACTCAGTAACCTGAATTCCTCACTCACCTAAAGCTGAAGTTAAAAGTTTAATAAGTATGGAATGCTTTTGCAGAAAATTCTGTATGTTACAAAGCTGTATTTAAGGAGTAAAATCATCAGGTGAGTAGAAGACAGAACCATGAGTCTTATCTGCAATGGGCTGTCTTCAGTTGTCTATTTCACCAACTGAAGGCTTGCAACTATTTTGATGTATTTATATCTAAAAGAGGGGCTTCCCTGATAGCTCAGTTGGTAAAGAATCTGCCTGCAACGCAGGAGACCCCAGTTCAATTTCTGGGTCAGGAAGATCCATCGGAGAAGGAATAGGCTACCCACTCCAGTATTCTCGGGCTTCCCTTGTGGCTCAGCTGGTAAAGAATCCACCTGCAATGTGGGAGACTTGGGTTTGATCCCTAGGTTAGGAAGATCCCCTGGAGAAGGGAAAGGCTACCCACTCCAGTATTCTGGCCTGGAAAGTTCCATGGACTGTATAGTCCATGGGGTTGCAAAGCATAGGACATGACTGAGCTACTTTCACTTTCACATCTAAAAGAAAATAGAGGATGGATATCTCAGTAGCTTCTTTTTTCTGCTTAAGTTTCTAAGGCTCAAACTGTTTTCTTTAGATGTTTGGAGAACAAGATGTCAAGAGGCCACATTGAAGCTTAAGGATTTTCTGGTAGTTGCTTGACCAACACCTGGGCACCAGGTGAAAGAGGAAGCCACCAGACCTAGTACTTAGGAAGTATTTGCTCCTAGTGATTGGAAATCTGAATGATATCCATGGAGACTCCACTGGGCTTGTTTTTATTTTTAAATCAGCTCCTTCCAACTTTTTCTTTTTTTTAATTTTTATATGTACTTTTTACTTTTGGCTGTGAAGGCTTTCTCAAGTTGCAGCGTGAGGGGTTCTCAACGTGGAGCACTACTGCCCTAGAGCCCACCACTGGGCCTGTTTTAATCCTATGAAGGCTGCAAGAGAAGGGAGGGTTGAGAACACTGCATGATGAGTTTGGGTGGGTGGGAAGGGAAAGTCAGGCAAGATGAGGTACAAACATCCTCATGGGACTAACAAGCAGAGGCAAGGGGAATGAGTATAAATCACACAAGAAAGAAAAAGCAAGTGGGAGGAAAACAGGAACAATGGCAACATTATTTTAGAAGGAGAAATGGCATGTGAGGGAAATAAAAAGCACCTAAATTCCAGGTTCCTTAAATATCTCAGAAGATACAGAGTCAGCTAAGGGCCAGTTCTTCCCCTCTCTACTACAGCCAGAAAGACACCTGCAGACTCTGTGCACTGCCAGTCGTCTAAGCAGTCAGTAACCATCAACTGGTTGTTAAATGATCTTCCTGTTCATCAACGGCAACAGCTTATTAAAATTTAAGGTGAGCTAAATGAAGTTAAATATTTTAAGAGCATCTTCTACTTCTCTAAATTGAAAGTTAGGCTTTGAATAAAGCTTTCGAGTTATCTCTATTTGCTTAGAGGTGTTGACTATGAGGCCATCACCTCACAGGAAAGAAGAGAAACAGAAGAGGGTGGAAAGAAGTAGGGGGCCTTTTGTCTTGCAAACCTCTCTACAAAGGTTCATTGTACACAGAGGAACTCTAAATCAAAGGATCTGATTAGTAGTGTTTTCTAATCTTTTGTTTTCATGTACTTGACCATGGTCCCCAAATCTATTCTTTCACACTTTTTAAATTTGCATCTCAAACTGCTTTTTGTGCTCCAAGTGTATACAGTGTCATATTAGCAAGTGAAGCAATTTTTAAAAATTATTTACTAATTTTAATTTTTGGTTGGACTGGGTCTTCATTGCTGCGCAGGCTTTTTTCTAGTTGTGGAGAGCGGGGCTACTCTCTAGTTGCAGTGCATGGGCTTCTGGTGGCTTTTCTTGCTGCCTAGCAAAGTGCAGGCTCTAGGCACATGGGCTAGTGTAGTTGCATGAGGGCTCAGTACTTCTGGCTTGCGGGCTCTGGAGTGCAGGCTCAGTAGTTGTGGTACATGGGCTTAGCTGTTCCATGGCATGCAGAATCTTCCCAGACCAGATATCAAACCTGTGTCCCCTACACTGGCAGGTGGGCTCCTATGCACTGTACCACCAGGGAAGCAATTTTTTAATCCAGTGTATGATGGTGCTGCCTGGCAACCAAATGTTCATTCTGAAGCTGTGTTCAACTATGTCTGTGCAACAGTTTTATGATTATTTAAATATTTCAATACATTTTGCTCTTGTTATTTTAGAAAAATTAGTGGAGCTCAAAATATTAAAGGTAAATATGAATAATATGATATCAAAAGCATAAGTAACAAAAGTAAAAGTAGACAAACTGTCCTATATAAAAACTGAAAGTTTCTGTGCATCAAAGAAAACAATCAACAGAGTCAAAGAACAGCCTATGGCATGGGAGAAAATACTTGCAAATCATTTATCTGATAAAGGGTTAATATCCAGAAATATAAAGAACTCCTACAACTCAGCAACAATAACAAACTAAATAAACTGATTAAATATGGGAAAAGGACGCGAACAGACATTTGTCCAGAGGAGACACATATAGTCAGTCACAAAGTATATGAAAAGATGTCCAATATTACTTATCTGTAGAAGAATGCAAATCAAAACCATGATCAGATATCACCTCATATCCATTAAGATGTAGGCTACTATCCCCCAAAATGGAAGATTTCAACTATCAGCAAGGATGTGGAGGAGTTGGAATCATTGTACATTGTTGGTGGGAATGAAAAATGGTACAGCTGCTATAGAAAACAGTGTGGCAGTTCCTCAAAAAACTAAAGATTAGAATTACCATAAGCTTCAGCAATTCCACTTCTGGGGATATATGCGAAAGGAATGAAAGCAAGATCTTGAAGAGATATATGCACGCTCATATTCATAGGAGCACTACTCATAATAGCCAAGAAGCAACCCAAGTTACCTATCAACAGATGAATGGATAAGGAAAATGTAGAATGCATAGACAATGGAATATTGTTTAGTCTTAAAAAGGAAGGAAATTCTGACAACTGCTATAGTATGATGAATCTTGAGGACATTAAGCTAAGTGAAATAAGCCAGAGGGGGAAAAAATAGACACATGCTCTGTGATTCTACTTATATGCTATATCTGGAGTAAAATTAATATAAGCACGAAGTATAATGGTGGTTGCCAGGGGTTGTGGGGAGGGAAAGACAGGGATTTATTGTTTAATTGGTTTATGGTTTCAGTTTTGCAAAATGAGAAGGTTCTAGAGATTGGTTGCACAGCTATGTGAATATAATTAATACTACTGAGCTGCACACTTAAAGATGGGAAAGATGATAAGTTTTATGTTATGCTTTTTTTCACAATTTTCAAAAAGTGAATGTGATGATATTAGTGACAAGGAGCGTAAATCTTGTGACCTATATAAATTTATGCAAAGATGGCAAACATTCAGGACATTTTAAGTGGGCAAATCTTTAACCTATATTGAAGCACAGTGGAATTTCGTGAGGCATGTATGTCTTCCATTGTAAAGAAAAATAATAAAATTAAAGAATATTTATAAGATATAATATTTATATTACACATACATCTATGTGAAAAGGCATGATGTATTAAGGAACTGCATTTTTTTAAAAAAACTCATTCTCTGGTGACAGAATCTTCTTATACAGCATTATATATTTCAGTGTGTTTTTCTGAGGAACATATTTTATACAGAGGTAAATACTGCCCATAAATAGGAATTACCAGCTTATGGCTCCTCAGGCCATAAGCTTGTCAACATAGCCACTCTCAAGAATGAACCTAGTTTCCCATTTCACCAAAACATGTATCACCCATTTTCTCTGATGCAGTTTAAGAGAGAGGCAGGGGTTTCTAGACAATCTCTGTTCATAAGGCTACTTTAGTGTCAGCAGCTGATGAAAGACCCAGTGTTAAGAGGGAAAAGTGCTTCACTAAATAACATTTTCTCACCCCCAGGTTGGCTCAGGCACAGTGAGCACTGCCCATACCCCTGTCAATCCACTGTGCCCACCGGCCACACCTCTCCCCTCCTCAGGCTCTGGCACTATCAAATTAAGTTTCAGGAATGAAGTTAACCCAAGTGGTTGCAGATTAAAATAACCATAGGCATCTCAGAGATTAGCCACAAATCCCTCCATTAGCTCTGAAACAAAAGCAGCAAGGCCATTTATTCTTGGTCACCCAAGACCTGGGGCTATATCACAACCTTGACAGAGAGACAGCAGATATGTGTGGTTGAGGTCAGGGCAAGTGGGAGGAGGTGCTCTGGGCCACGTAGGGCCTTGTGGGGTTTCTGCTGGGAACATTCAGTTACACACGAAGGATCTAAAACACTGGCAAAGACTCTACACCTACAGATTACAGCCTCCAAACAATCACAAGGCATGAAATCCCAAACTGAAATCCAACTAATGAGGTCTTTTCTCATTTTGGTACGCAGTCTTAAACACTGACATTACAAGATCAATGGGTTGCTGCCGTAATTCACTAAGCATTCCGTTTCCCTATAAATGACTGGGCAGGGGGTTAATTTTAGGCTCACCAAGTAAAAGCACATTAAAAATAAAGGAATGAACCTAGAGGGTAAGAAACTGCTAAGGGTGGCTACCTTTGGAAAGAGAACTGGGAGGCACATCTGACAGAGACTGACTTCCACTGTGTACTCTTTTGTAAACCTTCTGAATATTTTACTCCGTGGATGGACTACTTAAAATAACATTATCAATGACAACAACAACAAGAGTGAGGTAGATCTGGAGAGGCAGGTGGACTTCAGTAAACACTGGCAGGGAAAGATGTGCAGGAAATAATCTTAAGTGAAGCAAACTGTGGAACAGTGCACATACTCTGATGCCATCTGTCTTCAAAAAAAAAAAAAAAAAAAAAGAGTTGTACTCCCAAGAGAAACATCAAATTGTCAACAGTGGTTACCTTTAGGACTTGGGGTGGTGAAAATTCCCTTTTTTCTTTGTACATTTGTGTGTGTGTGTTTATACGTACAACAACATGCACATAAACACAGTGCCTATGTATACAGACACATACACATATATATGTAAACTGTGTAACCATCTATTTTTACATTATAAACAAAAAACTGTTCCAAAAGAGAGAAAAAAATTAAGACAGATCCCACTTTTAAACATGTTTCTGTTCAAGAAGGATAAACAGGTATTTTGATTTTCAAATGGTAATTAACAAATGAAATGGCAGTCTTTTCTCACTCTGTATTTTCCTTATTCCAAATTTACCACGATTGTTACACTTAATTAGAAATTTTCTGTCAAAATCAAATGCACAAGGTTCATCATTCAACCATCTAATGTCTATCATTAGACATTAGATAGACATTAGATAGTCTCTAAATACTAATTAGTAGGTTGTGCCTAAATCAGTAAGGGCACTGTTAATTTCTTAAAGTTCTTATTTCAATGCATTTGCTAAACCCAAAATAATTTCAGCTTAAGTAACAGACATTTAGTTGAGAACAGACTTTTAAATATAGTACAAAACTTTAAAAAATGTAAAAAATTAAGAATCCAAAGAAACAATCTTCTCTGACTTCTCCTGATGAGTTTAGATCTTCTTAGTATATGAGTCCATTACACAATTTAATTCTTTCCCAACACCGATAGTACTTACATTAATTTAACATTTATCATCCCGACTCTCTCCAAGGGCAGGGTTCAACCCTGTTCTGTTCCCAGTAGCCCTGGGGCCCTGGAGGAGAGAAGTCTTTCAAAAGTATTTGATGAATATGCTTTGAAAAATGTAAACCTAAACAAACGGAGTTGCAAGATTTACAGATATTCAAGAGCAAAACAGACCCTTAATAAAAGTTATATAATGAAACACAAAGATCCCTGTGTCAAAAATTGCATCAAGAAAGAGATAAGGTTATTTGCTTAAATGATCCGTGTGACAAAATCAAAGCATATGTGCTCCAGGCGCAGTTGCCAAAAGTTCCAGAGTTTTGGATGCCATGGAAATACTAGGTTCTGAGTCACACAGCCAAAGCCTTGAGAAAACCAACTACAAGTAATTCCTGAAATGGGATTATAACACGATACTGTTAAGGTATATTATTACTGTAAAATTCATCTTATTAGCACACTGTTTCAGAATTCTTTTTTAAATAATCTTTTAAAAATAATTATGAGATGGCATTCTTTGCCAACGAAGGTCCATCTAGTTGAAGCTATGGTTTTTCCAGTAGTCATGTATGGACGTGAGAATTGGACTATAAAGAAAGCTGAGCGTCAAAGAACTGATGCTTTTAAACTATGGTGTTGGAGAAGACTCTTGAGAGTCCCTTGGACAACAAGAAGATCCAACCAGTCCATCCTAAAGGAAATCAGTCCTGAATATTCATTGGAAGGATTGATGTTGAAGCTGAAACTCCAATACTTTGGCCACCTGATGGGAAGAACTGACTCACTGGAAAAGACCCTGATGCTGCGAAAAACTGAAGGCAGGAGAAGAGGACAACAGAGGATGAGATGGTTGGATCGTATCACTGACTTGATGGACATGACTTTGGGAGTTGATAATGGACAGGGAAGCCTGGTGTGCTCCAGTCTATGGGGTTGCAAGGAGTCCGACATGACTGAACGACTGAACTGATGAGATGGCAAATATCCTTACATACACACGCACACAACTGAACTTTTGTTTTGATAATTCTTGAGAGAAATCCAAATCTTAATATTCTTTACTGAATAAGTATGTTTTTTGGCATGTCTATACTTATGCAATCTACTACAGTTAAGTCTACTCATGAAATTGTGTTAGTTTCAACAAAATTGAAACCAAACTGGAAAGTTATACTTTTTCTAAATCAAATCAAAACAAAAGAAGTGTTCTGGCCACAGGGATAACTAAAGTCATATACTTTCCTATGCAAGCTTACATCTTTGTCAAAGCAGGATAATTCATTCATTCAATCAACATATCAATAACTAATAACCCCACAAGCCAGGCAATTGAACATGCTTTCTGTAAGGGATCATACAGTAAATATTTTCAGTTTTATGAACTTTACAGTCATATAGCTTTTCCTTACAGTATTATAGCTTTTCCTTTCTTCTGGCGGCATGAAAGCAGCCAGAGAAAATATGAATATTCCACAAAAACAACCACTATAACTGAATTATAATATTTGAATTTTCAAGTGAGAATTGTTATTATTGTTCAGTTGCTAAGTTGTGTCTGACTTCATGGACTATAGCATACTAGGACATGAGTTGCCTTAAATTCATGTCCATTGAGTCAGTGATGCTATTCAACCATCTCATCCTCTGTTACCCACTTCTACAGGTGAGAGTTAGCTATTAAAATTCAAATATTGATAAGACTATCAATAAAACAACAGCTGCAGCAACTAACATTTATTTTGAGCTATCTTCTAAACAGTGTTCTAGGATTTTAAATGTGTGTTAATTCATTTAATTCTCACCACAGCCTTGGGATGAATACATTACACTCACCCTTTCATGTATAAGGAATAAGGCACAGAGAGGTTAAATAACTTACCTAAGTGCACACAGTTAGTAAATGGCAAAGCTGAGGTTTCAAGATAAGTAGTAGGTTCTGCTAGGTTCTGCTTTTAATCACAACTGCTTCTAACCTCCAAAATTTCCCTGTTCTTTACTTAAAGTTCCCATTTTACAGTCTAATTCTCAGAAATTAAAATGCACAATAGAATAAGAACACATGAAAAACAACACAGTTTTCCACACATGGGAAACAATACAGTTAATGCTTCTCAGTAAAGTGCTAATCCTTAGATGGAGCCTATATTGCCAGTAAGAAAAATGGAAACTTGATTTAAATCAGTGCAAGCTTCATGGAAAATTTGTGAACAACAGTTTGACTCCCTCCTGTGTGTGTTGGCCCATGAGGACAAAGATTAGTGAAAATGCCCTGGAAGAAGCCTGTAAAAGGCAGGTCACTATTATTTTCTTTAAATGACTTTTCAAAATTTTGCCTACCTTAAATTTGCCTCCTGCAGTGCTGCACACAAAAGGCATAAGGTTTGTCTATTACTAATGCATTAGCAATGAAGACATGGGGCCTCCCTGGTGGCTCAGATGGTAAAGAATCTGCCTGCAATGCAGGAGACCCAGATCTGATTCCTGGGTCTGGAAAACTCTGTGGAGAAGGGGATTGCTACCCACTCCAGTTTTCTTGCCTGGAGAATTTCATAGCTATAGAGGAACCTGGTAGGCTACAGTCCATGGAGTCACAAAAAGTCAGACACAATTGAGTGACTAACACATACACAGCAATAAACACTATAAGCAGAGACACCTTTCTTGTAATAGTTATGGTAAAACTTAAACCACAGCCTATTGGCATGATATGTTTTCTTCATCAGGTTTTGCCTTCTGGTTCTGTACACTGACATTCCAAATGCAACTGAATGCCCAAATAACTAACTCTTCAAGGTCATTAAAAAAAATTTTTAGGGTATAGATTAAAATTTATTTCTGTGTAGTCTTAAATTGCTGAAGTGGCTTTTAGAAATTATAATAAAACATTATCACTCCATATAACTGCAGAATAAAACATCTCTGAAGAACTTGACATTTTAAGACTTTGGCTGGCCAAGGAAATAAGAATTGCTAAAACTGAATTCATTCCAGTTATTCCTCACTGGTACGTAGTTACTTGCCAGAAAATTATTTCAGAGTCTATTTTCAATACTTAAGTCAAAATGAGGAAATTCAAATGACAGATGATCTCTGTAGCATTGAGGACCATCAGCAAGGCCAAGTACATTATAAGACCCTGAAGATGCAGGCTAGGCCAAAAGAGGCTCCAAGGACAAAATTCATTTGGCATGTGTCTAGTTTCCTCAAAAATTTTTTAACTTTCCCCAAATATTTGCTATCAGTAAATTGCATCAGTCAGTCAGTTCAGTCGCTCAGTCATGTCCGACTCTTTGTGACCCCATGAACCGCAGCACACCAGGCTTCCCTGTCCATCATCAACTCCTGGAGTTTACCCAAACTCATGTCCACTGAGTCGGTGATGCCATCTAACCATCTCATCCCCTGTTGTCTCCTTCTGCCTTCAATCTTTCCCAACATCAAGGTCTTTTCCAATGAGTCAGTTCTTCACATCAGGTGGCCAAATTATTGGAGTTTCAGCTTCAACATCAGTCCTTCCAATGAACACCCAGGGCTGATCTCCTTTAGGATGGATTGGTTGGAACTCCTTGCAGTCCAAGGGACTCTCAAGAGTCTTCTCCAACACTACAGTTCAAAAGCATCAATTCTCCAGTGCTCAGCTTTCTTTATAGTTCAACTCTCACATCCATACATGACCACTGGAAAAACCACAGCCTTGACTAGACGGACCTTTGTGGGCAAAGTGATGTCTCTGCTTTTGAATATGCTATCTAGGTTGGTCATAACTTTCCTCCCAAAGAGTAAGCGTCTTTTAATTTCATGGCCACAGTCACTATCTGCAGTGATTTTGGAGCCCCCCAAAATAAAGTCTGACACTATTTCCACTGTTTCCCATCTATTTGCCATGAAGTGATGGGACCAGATGCCATGATCTTCATTTTCTGAATGTGGCACTTTAAGCCAACTTTCTCACTCTCCTCTTTCACTTTCATCAAGAGGCTCTTTAGTTCTTCACTTTCTGCCGTAAGGGCGGTGTCATCTGCATCTCTGAGGTCACTGATATTTTTCCTGGCAATCTTGATTCCAGCTTGTGCTTCATCCAGCCCAGCATTTCTCATGATGTACTCTGCATAGAAGTTAGGTAAGCAGGGTGACAATATACAGCCTTGACGTACTCCTTTTCCTATTTGAAACCAGTCTGTTGTTCCATGTCCAGTTCTAATTGTTGCTTCCTGACTTGTATACAGGTTTCTTAAAAGGCAGGTCTTGTGTATTCCCATCTCTTTCAGAATTTTGCAGTTTATTGTGATCCACACAATCAAAGGCTTTGGCATAGTCAATAAAGCAGACACAGATGTTATTCTGGAACTCTCTTGCCTTTTCAATGACTGCATAGCTTTACATAATGTGTGACTGCCTTGGTAAGAAAGAGCTAGTTCTCGAAAGAAAAAAAGAAAGTATTCATTCATGTTACTTAAGTTGTTCATACAGCGTGTCACTAAGGAAAATCTTCAGTTTAGAAATGGCTCTTTGACCCTCACCTTCCCAGCATCATGAGCCATGCCTTGTCCCATTCTCCTTCACTTTCCATCTCTAGGCTTTCACCAAATCATACCAATTTTCTCTCTTAAAAAAAGCCCCCAGATACACCCACTTCTGAAAAGTGGAGAGTGAAAGTGTCAGTTACTCAGTTCAGAAATCTCTACTTCTGAAATCCACTGCCAGTCACCTGGCATCAGTTGCTCTATTGGCCCCTGGCAGGACCACCAGATACTCTTCTACCTGCTTCTCCTCCTGCTCCTCCAGCTCACATGGCCACAGAGATGCTCTCACAGCACAGCGCGCACCACCCAGAGTGAAAACCTCTACGTGCCTTAACACATCCATGACGTTTTACATGGTCTGGTCTTGGCCCATTTCTCTGCCTCACCCTGCACTGCTCTCCCCCATTCTGTCCAGCCACACTGGCCTTCTCTCAGTCTCCACACAGTGGCTCCATCATCAACAATCTCTATACACATGGGCCTCTCCCTGTGATGCTAATTTTCTTTTCCATAATCTGAATTCATCCTTCAGATCACAAGCCAGTATCACTCCCCCTCAGGAGAACTCTCTTTTGATCTCGCCTGGCTCAGATACCCCAGCTAATAATGAACAAGCACTGGAGACTTCTCTGGTGATCCAGTGGCTAAAACTCCACACTCCTAATATAGACAGCCCAGGTTTGATCCCTGGTCAGGGAACTAGATCCAGCTAATGAAGATAGAAGATCCTGGGCACTGCAACTAAGACCTGGCTCAGACCAAAAAAAAAAAAAAAAAAAAAACTCGTATCTTTTTTCCTCAGATCACCGACTACAACTGTAATTTTACTTAGCTCACGTCTAATCCCCTGGAGAAAGGAAAGGCTACACTCCAGAATTCTGGCCTGGAGAATTCCAACTGTATAGTCCATGGGGTCGCAAAGAGTTGGACACGACTAAGCGACTTTTACTTTCACTACCCCCAACAGACAAACAGCTTTAGAAGGCTAGGTTCACATCCCTTTGGGTTCACATGGCACCTGAAGCATCCGACATAGGAACAGGACACCCAAGGAGGGGCTTGCTTAATATTTATTTATTTATATTGTGATGTATTTGTGGGCTTCTCAGACTGGCACTGTGGTAAAGAACCTACTTACTAATACAGGAGACATGGGTTTGATCCCTGGGTTGGGAAGATCCCCTGAAGGAGAACATGGTAACCCAATCCAATACTCTTGCCTGGGAAATTACATGGACAGACACAGCTACAGTTCATAGGGCTGCAAAGAGTCAGATAAGACTGAGGCAACTTAGCATGTATATTTGTGATATAAATTACATATCACAAAATGCACCCTTTAAACTGTACATGACAGAGTTTTTAGTACATTCACAAAGTTGTACAACTCTCACCACCACCTAATGCCAAAATATGCTATCACTCTGCCCCACTGCCTGTCCCTAAAAATCACTGATCTATCTTCTGTCTCTGTAGCCTTGCTTATTTTGGAAATTTCATATAAATAAAATCATATAACATGTGGTCTTTGAAAAAATATATGCATTTACGGCTATAAATCTTCCTCTAAACACTGTTTTCTTTAGTTGCATGTTATAAATTCTGGTGGGTTATACTGTAACAACTTATTGGCCAGAGACATATTAATACATCTTTTGTTGCTGATGCCTTTGACTGAAGTGTTTCAAAAGTCACTTAGGTTAACAAACTGCCAGCCAAGGGCTTTAGTTTCTGCAAAAATCCCCCAGTCAATAATGTGTTAAGTTACTTTACATCAAGGTATTTCTAATTTTCCCTGTGATGTCTTCTTTGACTCACTGGCTACTTAGGAGTGTGCTGTTCAATTTCCACATACCTATGAATTTCCCAAATTTACTTCTGCTATTTATTCCTAATTGTATTCTACTTTAGTCAGAGAACATACTTTTATGACTCTGATCGCTTTTACATTTATTGAGGCTTGTTTTATGGCCGAATGGGTAGTCTGTCGAGGAGATGGAGCCATATGCATTGGGAAGAATGTGTACCTTGCTCGTGGTGACTGGAGTGCTCTTTATGTAGCTCTTAGGTCTAGTTGATTTACCTTTGTAAGTGTTTACCGTTCCACTTAATATCGCCCTAATGGTAAGAGGTGTACACACTGAAGTCTTTACTTCAGATTTGCCCTTAAACACATTTTATTTTGAAGAATTCTAAGGAGAGCAAGGTAGGAAATAAACGCAACTGTTCTACCTTTCCTGATTAATCTTGTATCTATCTCCTAGCTATGGTATAAATAAATAATGGCAAACACCCTACAAATAAAAAGTTAGTACAAGTGCACAGTGAACTGCGAAAATGCTACTCTAAATAACTAAATCTGAAATTTAGTTTGCCCAAGTACTTTCTGAAGGAAAGATATTTTGCCTGATATAGGAAAATAAATGTCATGATTAAGAAACTTCATTTATGAAACAGACTCTAGAAGTAGCATCCATGCTGACTTTTAAAAAATAGGCCTTATAACGCAAATTTGGAAATTATGATTCTGACATCAATGTGCAAAAATTCTCTAATAAAACCTTTGTATTATTCTTGTATGAGGTTTATGGTTATTTCTCTCAAAGTGTGAAGAAAAGGAATATTTGTTGATGTTCTTCATCACACTTGGAAAAGATAATTGAATTTTAAAACTTGAGATGAAAATACAAAACAATATTATTTTTAACATGAAGGTCATACTTACATTTATTGAAAAAAGAGTATTTAGAATCTTAAAAGCCATAAAAATATTTACCTTATTCGACTGTGTAAAAAGCTTACCACTTTGTAAAGGACTAAGATTTTTTTAATGTATATGTATGTAAATATGACCTGAATAATGACTACTGAAACACTGGTTCAGTTCAGTTGCTCCGTCATGTCCGACTCTTTGTGACCCCATGGACTGCAGCATGTCAGGCCTCCTTGTCCATCACCAACTCCTGGAGTTCACCCAAACTCATGTCCACTGAGTTGGTGATGCCATCCAACCATCTCATCCTCTGTCGTCCCCTTCTCCTCCTGCTCTCAATCATTTCCAGCATCAGGGTCTTTTTCAATGAGTCAGTTCTTCGAATCAGGTGGCCAAAGTATTGGAGTTTCAGCCTCAACATCAGTCCTTCCAATGAATATTCAGGACTGATTTCCTTTAGGACTGAATGGTTAGATCTCCTTAGTCTCCAAGGGACTCTCAAGAGTCTTCTCCAACACCACATTTCAAAAGCATCAATTCTTTAGCACTTGGCTTTCTTTATAGTCCAACTCTCGCATCCACACATGACCACTGGAAAAACCATAGCCTTGACTAGACGGACCTTTGTGGGCAAAGTAATGTCTCTGATTTTTAACAAGCTGTCTAGGTTGACCATAACTTTCCTTCCAAAGAGTAAGTGTCTTTTAATTTCATGGCAACAGTCACCATCTGCAGTGATTTTGGAGCCCCCCAAAATAAAGTCTGTTGCTATTTCCACTGTTTCCCCATCTATTTACCATGAAGTGATGGGACCAGATGCTATAATCTTAGTTTTCTGAATGTTGAGTTAGAAGCCAACTTTCTCACTCTCCAAATCCAACGATATGCTTAACTTTTGGTTCTGATTATCATATAATCAACTCAGTAATTTACATATAACATCCTGCTCTGTGCTGTGCTTAGTCGCTCAGTAGCATCTGACCCTTAGCAACTCCATGGACTATAGCCCACCAGGCTCCTCTGTCCATGGGGATTCTCCAGGCAAGAATACTGGAGTGGGTTGCCATCCCCTCCTCCAGGGGATCTTCCCAACCCAGGAATTGAACCTAGGTCTCCCACATTGCAGGAGGATTCTTTATCATCTGAGTCACCAGGGAAGCCCCAAAATACTGGAGTGCATAGCCTAACCCTTCACCAGGGGAACTTGCAGGCAGATTCTTTACCAGCTGAGCTACCAGGGAAGCTGGTAACATACATGAGATAATACTAAATCACTGCCATCTTTACTTGGGCAACAGGAAAATTTGACTCTAGAAACAGATCATGAGTTCCTGTCTAAAATGCAGAGATCCTGATTTGGGGCTGAGATTTTATATTTCTGAAAAAACAGAACTCAAAGTCCAAACCTAACACCTTTCAAGTGATAAAATCAGAAAATAATTATTCTGTGCGCTTCTCCTAGTCCTCATCTGACTTACTCTTCATTTAACCATGAACAGCTACCTTTATAGCCTATGTCCTCTAACTGAAAGTAAAAAAAGCATTTTACTTCTTGATACTGCATCATGAGCCATTTTCAGACTTTTACATTTTGAGTTAGTGTTAATGATAGAAGGGTGTTTTCCATTCCCAATTAATGACTTTAACTATATTATCTAACTGCATGTGAGAAAGGTAAGTATCATGAAGGCATTTTAGAAGGAACACAGTCACGGTAACCATTATGAAACACAGGAGTGATTCTTAAAATACATTTGCCATGCTGGTACATCATGCCTTCTTCCAATATTGATAACCATATCACGGTATATCCACACAACTATGGTACACATGGAGCGCGGTGATGATAATCAGGATGCAGAGAGATTGCTGAAACTGTCTTCATGACCAAAATTAAGGTGCTGGCAGGTACATTTATCCTTATACACAGTGTGCCTGGCTAGATCTTCTTTCACATTAGTTCCTGGGGTTCCACAGTCCCACTGAGCACTCCTTGAGAAGCAAGCTCTGTGCGTTCAAACCATGCCTGGATGCAGAAGGCCTTCCTGAGATCCAGAGCACGTTACCACATGTGAAAGTGAGGAAGAAGAGTCAACTGAGGCCATTTCTTCTTCGTATCTGCTTTCCTCTTAGCTTTAAAGAACCAGAAGCCCCTGTTATTTTCCTGCTGCCTTTTTGACAATTTCTTGGCCATTCAGTCTTGGAGCTCCTCAAGGTAAACATCAGGTCTCACTTTACAGTCTTTCCCTAGGAGATCTCATCTACAGCTTTACTTATCACATTTAACACACACAAGTACTAGGGCAAGGAGAGCTACTTGTGTAATAGGCTTTATGAAAAGAGTGAGTTGGGTAATCATAGACTGAATGAAAGAAAAAAAGAAACTAAACAGTCAATCTGCTGAAATCAAAATGAGGACCTGTCTTACATGGTAGCAGCTACTGTCTTTTATCCAATCTTACCAGTTTTTATTAGAATCAGTTATTGTTAGGGAACAGAACTTTTATTTTCTACTGTAAGTGTTTTCAGTGTACAGCCGGCAATCCACCTGGTCTAAGTACATTAAGACATAGACAAGACCAATCAAAATGACGACAAGGATACTAAAAACTTAACCGGAATTTTAATGGGTAGGTTAATTGTAACATGTCTTAAACCACTTTCAAACTGATATTTTAATGATCTCATATTTTACATGCATGTACATATGAAAACTAAAAATTACAATAGATTTTTATGGAATACATCTCAATGATAAAAAAGAAACTACTCATTCACACAATATGGATGGATCTGAAGGGAATTATGCTACATGAAAAAGTCAATACTAAAGGTTATATACTCTAAGATTACACTTATATAATATTATTGAAATGACAAAATTATAGAAATAGAGGACAGTGTGGTGGTTGACAGGGGTTAGGGCTGGGAAGTGAGAGAGGTAGGTGAGTGTGGTTATAGTATGGCAACAAGAGAAATCCTTGTGATGGAACTATTGTGGGTCTTGACTACGGCAGATACAGGAAGCTATACATGAGATACAAAGTGCATGGAAACTAAATATATACATCCACAAATGAGTTAAGTAAAATGAGGAAAAT
>SJYC01039859.1:0-16370 GCA_006408675.1 Madoqua kirkii | reverse complement strand
TCTTACAGGTAAACTGCACATGGGGGTACATATTATTTCTTCTAACTGTTGTGAGCTAACAATTATCCTCGATTTAAAATCTAATAACAACAACAACAAAAAAAGCTTTACAGTGCTGACAGCACACTCTCAAAGACAACTTAGATGATCCATCTTAACTACAGAATTCTGATTTTTTTAAAGTAGTTTTTCTCTAGTTCATCCACATTCCATGTTTTTGATGTCAGCCCATGAAGAAAGGCAGATTCAGGTCTACAGGAGGAGAAATGTTTTGAGGTTGTAAAGAACGCAATAAAAACGTATCAATTTTTTAAAAAGCAGATCTTGAAATGTACTTGAAAGTTAGAGATCATAATGACATAAATAAGTATTTATGACCTAAGAAAAGCTGCCTCCTTTGGAACTTTGAAGTATTAAAAAAATCACACAGAATTAAATTACAAAGCTAACACACTTGTTTATGCAGCTGGTCTTTTTTAAAATTGAGGAACTTTAAACCTACAATTCTAATGGGCTCACTGGTGACACCCCAATCTTTGAAAAATAAATGAAATATCATAAATCATCTGACAGTTCTTAAGCTTAGGTTTTTATCATCACTCAGACACTTTAACAATAAAAAGCAATATGAAAGGATAGGATCTTGTTTTTGTGACCTATAAAGTTTAAGATAGAAAATAAATCATACTATTAAATGTCATTTAGAACTCTAACTTCAATACTTAGGATTGAATTGGCATAATATTCTTGGTAATTCCTGTGAGAATTCACACAAGCAAAGTTGCTCTCCTTACAAAAGATTTCAGAACTCTGGCACTTCTTGTGATAAATGGAGCAATAAGGTTGTAGAACTGCAGTTGGTTTATTTAAGTACTGTACATAGGCAACTGGACTGTCATCTTGCTGGGTACCTAGCATTATAAATTTATTATTTGGCATCCAAAGGAATGTCTGAATACTTATAAAAAGTAAAGGACTGGGGTAAGCCCTTTTCACTTTAAGCTAAGAATTTAGGACCATGTTAGAGCTACAGAGTTCAACATTTATTTTCTGGTGAGTTCACTTAATGAAAATTACAAATTTTTGCAGGAAATGTTGATATGAAAAATCCATAAATACCTTGAAACTGCTTAAGATTCAACAGAAGAGCAAGGTCTAAGTGTGAGCCAGAGCATCTTGAGAATTTTGATCACAGTTACATTTTGAGAAGATAACTTATGGGAAGCATTTTCCATGACCTGACTGTAAGGTAAACCTAACAACTGGTCAATGATCAGTTGAGGGGACATTTCAATTCTTAAAAGCATGTCTTCAGACATCCTCTGGACTAGCATTAGGAGACTAGGTCAAAATTGTCTTATTTAAGACTGTAATCATTTTAGATTTCAGTTATTTTTCTAATTTATTTTAGGATACAGCTTCTGAAACCATGGGCTTCTCTGATAGCTCAGTTGGTAAAGAATCCACCTGCAATGCAGAAGATCCCAGTTCAATTCTTAGGTCAGGAAGATCCCCTGGAGAAGGGATAGGCTACCCACTTCAGTATTCTTGGGCTTCCCTGGTGGCTCAGATGGTAAACAATCTGCCTGCAATGCAGGAGACCTGGGTTTGATCCCTGGGTTGGGAAGATCCCCTGGAGAAGGGAAAGGCTACCCACTCCAGTATTCTGGCCTGGAGAATTCCATGGACTGTACAGTCCATTGGGGTTGCAAAGAGTTGGACACAACTGAGCAACTTTCACTTTCTGAAACTTTAGCCTCCAAATAAAGGCTTAACCAATATCATAGCCCTATCAGGCTATGTACAAACATTTGATAAACATTTGAATAAATGACTGAATTAATGATATCAGAATGACAACTTCTTAAATTGTATGTATTATATTGTTGCTAATAAAGAATGTTCAAAGATCACTTAATTTTAAAATGTACACTGGGAGACTGGGATTGACATATATACACTAATATGTATGAAATAGATTGCTGGTTAGGGTCTACTGTAGAGCATAGAGGGGGAAAAAAAAAGAAGGTACAGTCTGTTTGTAGGACATATGCTAAGTTAATTTTTAAAATGCATTAGATATTAGATGCAGACAAATGCTACTCAATTCCACTTATACGGGGTACCTAGTATAGTTAAGTTCAGAGTCAGAAAGTATACTGGTAGATGCCAAGGGCCAGGGGTGGGGAGGGGGAGGATGCGAAGTCAGTGTTTGATGGGTACAGAGTTTCTGTTTAGGAAGGTGAAACTTTGGAAAATGGATGATGGTGAGAATGGCACAACAATGTGAATGTACTCAGTGCCACTGAACTGTATACATAAATATGGTTCAAAATAAAAATCATATTATTTTTCATAAAATTATTATTAAATATCAAATATATACCAAACAGCATTTTAACATACATGTAAGTTGTAAAGAAAAATAATAAAATGAACATCTGTCTTGCCACTACCAAGTTTAGGGAACAGAACATTGATGATAACTCTGAAGTCAGTTTTTTGGCCTTTCCCATTCCAATCCCACTCCTTGCCACACCTTCTCCCCAAACATCCTGAACTTTATTCCCCTGCGTATCCATAATCAAATTACTGTTTGAATTTGCAAGACTTGGGATGGAATTATATTGGTTCAAAGCATAGCATTTCCATATGCTCATGAGGTTCATCTGCGGTGGTAGTTACAATATGGAACAATCTATGTCTTCTCTTGTTGATGGCTATCTAACTTCTTTCTGATTTTCAGGAACATTGTCATATGAGTTTCTTTGTGTATGTTTGCAAGAGCTTTTACGCCTTGGAGTAGAACTGCTGTGTTTGTACATGCACAAGTTGTTAATACTGACAAACTGTTTCATGGTTGATCCAACTGACACCACCAGAGGGGACAGAGGGGTCAGGGGCCCCACTGCCTTGCCACCACTTTCTCCAATCTGGTGGATATAAAATTGTATCTCCTTGAAATATTTTTTAAAGCTGTTCCCCCCACCTCCTCTTTTGGAGCAAAATTTGCAAACAACATGTACCAATCATAAGTGTACCATCCAATGAGTTTTTACAAACTCATGTATCTTATAACCCAAACCATAATCACAACTCAAAGAAAGAGCCTTCATAACCATTCCAGTCATTCCCTGCTCCATTCCCTGGAGGCAACCACCTTTATTATTTTCTTTCACAGACAAATTTTGCTTATTCTAACCCTTCATAAAAATGGAGACACTGTATGTATTCTTTTGAATAAGGTTTCTTTCAGCTAGGTATGATGAGATTCATCCATGCTGTTGCTGGTATCAGCGCCTTCTTTGAGTAGTACTTCACTTTATGAATACACCAGTCTGCTTATCCATTCTCTTACTGATGGACACCTGGGGGCTGTCTCTAGGTTTTGGCTACTATGAATGAAGTTACATATATTATGTACTTCTTGTGTACATCTTATTTTGTGAACTTTTATTTTCCTTTTTCTTAGGTAGATAGATACCTAGGAGTAGAATTGCTGAGTCATCAGGAAAGTATACATCTAGCTTTTAAAGAAACTTCCAAATCTTTTCCCTAAGACGTTGTACCATTTAACCCTCCTGCACAGTGTATAAGACTTCCAGTTGCTCTGCTGCTGCTAAGTCGCTTCAGTCGTGTCCGACTGTGCAATCCCATAGACGGCAGCCCACCAGGCTCCGCCGTCCCTGGGATTCTCCAGGCAAGAACACTGGAGTGGGCTGCCATTTCCTTCTCCAATGCATGAAAGAGAAAAGTGAAAGTGAAGTCGCTCAGTCATGTCTGACTCTTAGCGATCCCATGGACTGCAGCCTACCAGGCTCCTCTGTCCATGGATTCTCCAGGCAAGAGTACTGGAGTGGGGTGCCATTGCCTTCTCCCAGTTGCTCTACATCTCTGTTAAAATTTGGTGCTACCAAGCTATTTAATTTCAGCCATGCTGGTGGGCATCTCATCATTTTAACTTGCATCTCCCTGCTGAGAATAGGTTTACTGATCATCCCATTATCTTCTGTTGTGGAGTGCTGGTGTTATAAACTGTCTTTTCAAATCCTTTGTCTCCCTACCCCACTTTTTCATTTCTGATCATCTGTGCTTTTGTTACGGAGTTGTATGAATTCTTTACCTATGTAATCCCTTGACAACTATAGGTTTTGTGAATATATTTTCCCCAATTTGTGTCTCATCATTTTTCCTTAACAATAAATATCTTTTGATAAGCCCAAGATTTTTTTTTATTCTGATAAAGTCATAAATTTTTTCTCCTATGGTTATTGCTTTCTACATTCAAATCTTTGCCAACCTCCAAAGCATGGAGAGATTCTCTGATGCTTTTTTTCTAAAACCCTAATGGTTCGAGCTTTTACATTTTGTAATGTGATCCATCTCAAATTAGTTTTTGTGCATGGTACAAGGCAGGAACTGAGATTCCTTTTTTCCCAATGCATATTTAGTTATTCCAGTTTTTGTTGAAAAACTTTCCTTTCCCCAATGGTTTGGATTTTTCTTGGAAATCCAATGACCATTAACTGTGGGTCTCTTCTGGCCTCTCTGTTCAGTTGCATCAATCTGCCTGTGGATCTTTATGGCAGCACCACACTGTCTTGGTTATTGCATCTTTATGGTCATGTTATGAAGTCAACTCCTTCAGCTACGATTTTGGAATTGTTTATTGGATAGTCCCAGTCTTTTACATTTCCATGTAACTTTTAGCATCAGTTTGTTAATTTTACAACAACAACAACAAAACCTGTGGGATTATGAAAGAAGTTAAGTTAAATCTATAGCTCAGTTTGGGGAGAACTGTCATCTGAGTCTTTCAATACATGACTTGTCATTCTGCTTCATTTATTCAAGGCTTCTTTTTCTCAGTAATGTTTTATTATTTCCAAATAGAAATTTTTGCATGTCTTTGGTTAATTTTACTCCTAGATGTTGTGCTTTTATTAAAAATGGGAAATAGATATGTTATTGATAATCTCAATTCAAAAATACTCATTATTTATTTATATTCTATACACTAAGCAAAACAAGAACTTCTAAAAGTGGGACAAGGATTCCATGACTTGGCAGTGAAATAAAGGAATGGAAAGAGTCCAAGAACATACATGATGGAAATGGAATAGAACAATTTTGTTAATCCACTCACTTTAAGTATATTCTGTGATGGGGCAGGAAGAGGGTTAAATACGTGGCCACTCCTATCTGGAACTGTCTTGACCCTAGTGTCCTTCACAGTGGACTGCTGCATGGATAGCTCTCGGTGAACTAACTTCCCTTTTTTAGTGTTATTGTCTTATTCACTTAAAATGTTTCATAACTTTTCAGTTTCTGTGATTTCCTTGATTTTTTTTTTTTTTTTTGGTGCCTCATCAGTACTAGGAGAAGGCTGAGTCAGGCCCTTTGGGTTTTATCATCTTTTCTTCCACTTTCCACCTCACTTGCCTCTCCTGCTCCTCTTTATTAACACCAATGACTGGCTTGTATCTACCTTACTTAAGGATGGACATTTTCTCACTGAAATAAGCTCTAAATTCTTCCACTTAGTCATTGTTGAGGAACAGAATCTTAGGCTCATTAACAATTCTTTGGTCAAGTGTTTCTACACCTTCCGAGGAAACCTCATCCAAGGAGTTGCTCACAGTAAGATCAAGAAATAGAGCATACTTGGGTAAACTTAACTTGTCCAAATCAATGATCCTTCATCCTTCATCAGATACACTTACATATGAAAGAAAAAAAAGATCTCCAGCCTCTTTCTTTTCATTGTTGATCTTGGGCTAAAGATGATTCCAGTTCTTTTTTTTTCTTTTCTAGATGTCCATACATTTTTCTGGATTGATTTTTATTTCCTTCATAGGCACTTTCTACTCAAGAAATTGCTGCACCATCCTTTTTTTCTTCTGAGGGAAGCAAATTAATAAAGCTTCATCATCTGCCTGGCAGGTCTGTATGCTTTGTGAATATGAGTTGGCCTCCTCTGGGTAATCAAACTGAAGAACTCAATTCATGGCCTGAATATCCAACACAATGGCTGCAGTCTCAGTAGCAAAGAGCACTGTTTGCTCTCTTGAAGATAAACTTATTACAGACTTGCATTTTTCCTCATCTCCTGCTGTCAACCACAGAGGCTGAGACTAGAAATACCAAAGTATAGGCAGGAGGAAACTCAGTGTAAAGACTGAACCTCTCAACAACTGGGAAAAAAAATATAATGCTTCTCAAAAAGAACAGAGGAAACTTATTACTTTAGCTCAACACGTTCATAGTTTTGTTTCAAAGGGACAGCGGTGTTATATTTTACTTTCCTAACCAACTCAAACATATTCAGAGATTTGAAAATTAAGTGCTCAAGGTATAAGGTATTTGACTTGTTTAACCTAGAAAAAGGCAAAGTCAATGTATTTTAGAAACTTTTTTTTTAAAAAATGATGCTATTCAGTGTCAGCAAAGTCCATGCCCAGGATTTCTACTTCATCATGAACTAACCTTTAGAGAATGGTACCATAAACATTAATTACTTTATCCTTGTAATAGTTGGATATATATGCAAACAAGTATATTTATGAGGCTGACCCTCTCAGACATCCTGTCTCAGGCCCTTTCCATCAATGATAAGGAAAAGTCATGATTCTTTTCTAATTCTCTGAAAACCAAAGGCCTGAGAAATATATAAGTTCTCTCATAGGTAATACCATCAGGACACAGAGTTCATCTGTCAAAGTCTGTTATAAATAATAAAAATCTTCTACTGCTGGGATAAGGAAGTCTTCCTAGGTGGCTCAGTAGTAAAGAATTTGCCTGCCAATGCAGGAGATGCAGGTTTAATCCCTGGGTTGGGAAGATCCTCTGGAGGAGGAAATGGCAACCTACTTCATTTTCTTGCCTGGAAAATTCCATGAACAGAGGAGCCTAGTGGGCTATAGGCCCTAGGGTCCAAAGAGTCAGACATAACTGAGTGACTGAGCATGCACACTCCACTCTAGGACAAGGAAATCCAAGTCTTGCCAGATCCTGTTCTGGCAGCTCTAAATACATCTTTATCTTGCAAAGTCGGGCTTTTTTTTTTTTTTCCATTTTTGTTTTTTAAATCTGTTCTCTATTATGCCTCATAAAGGTACAAAGGAATAATTTTTGAAAAAATTTTAAGTTCAAAACTATTTGCCTGTTGACTTATACTTGAAGGACTGTTTAGACAGATATAACAGTCTCTAAGTTACTTAATCTTTCCTTCCAAATCTTTAAAGTATATTCCATTTTCTTGCACTGATAGAAAGCTGAGGCCAATATAATCTCCCCCTTATAAAAATTTCAACCCATCTGCCTGGCTCCCAAAAGGAATGGCTCTTGATCTCAAGTCCAACAATTTTACTCAGTATTGACACACAGGATGCCCCTTGAATATGCAGGTTCTAGTTGTCTTTTATTTCAGAAGAGCTTACTCTCTAAAAATGGGATTTATTTCATTAGTCTGAATGTCTTGTATTTACAATTACAAATATGATGGTCCTGCTTTTCCTGTCTTCAGTATCAACAGTCTACAAACTGGAACAGTATGATGACCAAGAGATATGTGGGCACAGATTGTTTAAAGGCAATCAAATTACAGATCCTCACCTTCCTATTACTGATCCTTTCTGCAATGTACGTGAGGCTAAGGTACCACACCAGCCTTCTTCTTTACCCCACCTTCAGAATCACTCATTTCCCACTTTACCAAAGGAATAAAGACCACTCACTAATCCTGGCTAGTGCACTGCCCTGAAATGTAAAAACCCTCCAGGAAGCCAAACCTGTAAATGTTCCTTTAATCAAAGCACCACAATAAGGATTTGTTCTCTCCCTATCATACATAAAACATACATATTTTATTAAGGGACGGAGTATGAGGGCCCATGGTCAGTTCAGTTCAGTCACTCAGTCGTGTCCGACTCTTTGCGACCCCATGAATCACAGCACACCAGGCCTCCCTGTTCATCATTATCTCTCGGAGTTCACTCAGACTCATGTCCATCGAGTCCATGATACCATCCAGCCATCTCATCCTTGGTTGTCCCCTTCTCCTGCTCCCAATCCCTCCTAGCATCAGAGTCTTTTCCAATGAGTCAGCTCTTCGCATGAGGTGGCCAAAGTACTGGAGTTTCAGCTTTAGCATCATTTCTTCCAAAGAAATCCCAGGGCTGATCTCCTTCAGAATGGACTGGTTGGATCTCCTTGCAGGCCAAGGGACTCTCAAGAGTCTTCTCCAACACCACAGTTCAAAAGCATCAATTCTTTGGCGCTCAGCCTTCTTTAAAGTCCAACTCTCACATCCATACATGACCACTGGAAAAACCATAGCCTTGACTAGACGGACCTTAGTCGGCAAAGTAATGTCTCTGCTTTTGAATATACTTCCGTGTATTCCTGCCACCTCTTCTTAATATCTTCTGCTTCTATTAGGTCCAGACCATTTCTGTCCTTTATCGAGCCCATCTTTGCATGAAATATTCCCTTGATATCTCTGATTTTCTTGAAGAGATCTCTAGTCTTTCCCATTATATTACAAATTCAGATACATAGTAGAATGAAGCAGTAGTGAGAGTGTTTTTACTTAAGGACCTTACCTTCCAATACTTTTATTATTGTAAAAGATACACAACTCAACTCTGGGAGACTTTAGTGAGTGCAAAGCAAGAAATCTTGAAGGCAGCAGTGTCACCGTATCCAGGCAACACATGGTAAGTCTCTGTGCTTATCTATTTATCTATATTAGAATTAGAATTCAGCTGTGTGATGGTTGTCAAGGAGACATACATTAACATATTTATTTGGGCTGAAAAATCAAGTTGGATTTTTATGGACAGAAGAAAGTCTGATTTGGAAGATGAGTTTAAAATTGACAACTAAGCTTTGTCAATGAGATTAAATGGCAATTATTTTCCCTAAATTGAGTGATGTACATTATAGCCTCAAGGTGCTGATGATAAAAGCACATTTCAGATACATGCTAAGACAAAATTTCCTCTAAAAACAAACTGCATGTTAGTAAATATATATTAAAATTCATTTTTCTAAATAACATTTTGTAACTATATTGGGCTAAACAAGGTGTCTCTAAGTAAAAGAGTAACAAATAAAAGTCATTTGGTAAATCTTTGTTAAGCCTTTTTTGATAAACTTCCCCAAACTGAGAAAGTGATAATAAATCCCTTTCAAAGTCAGATGTTTCCAGTTCTTTGCATTCCAAAAATGACTGAGTAATGGAGTTGCCTGCAGACAGATCATTGAAATAATTTATTGATCACGTTCGGATTTCTGGCACATAACTAAGGATAAAAAAAAGTTAATAAATGATGCAGTTGTGGCATATTGTAAACACTGATATTTTAAAATCACAGGTATTACATCATCTTTTCAGTGTGTATTTGACTTGGCTCACTCATCTCTATGACCTCATCTCTTTTTCTGTATCACTTCTTTTCCTTTGCACTCCTTCCAATTTCATTTACATTCCTTTGGTGTTTTTTCCTTCAACTGTTTTTTTCTGAATTGTGCTTCTGATTTTATGTGTGCGGGCTTAGATGCTCAGTCATGTCAGACTCTTTGAGACCCCATGTACTGTAGCCCACCAGGCTCCTCTGTCCATGTAGATTCTTCAGGCAAGAATACTGGAGTGGGTTGCCATGCCCTCCTCCAGGAGATCTTCCCAACCCAGGGATTGAACCTAAGTCTCCCACACTGTGGGCAGATTCTCTACAGTCTGAGCCACTAGAGAAGACCTCTAATTTTATTATTAAACTTAACTGTAACTATTCACTTGTAACTTATAACTGAACCATTTCCCATTTTGTGTGTGATATGACATAGGAATTAAATAACATACTCTTTCACATGAGCATCTCTTACCCCAACTTGATACACTGAAAAATCTGTCCATCCTTTCCCCCACTGGTCTATAATACCAGTTTTGCTAGAAATCTAGGCCCCATATATAGATGGATCTGTTTCTGAATTCTCAGTTCTTTCTATTGGCCAATTTGTGTATCTTTGTACCATATACTGGCTTATTATAATTTCATATTAAGTCACAATGAAAGGCAAGAAAGACACTTTGTCTTCACAATTTTTGGACCACTCTTTTACCATATAAGTTCAGAATTACAATGTTAAGTATAACCAAAATAACAAAAATAAAGATGAACAGTAATTGTTGCTGTTAAGTTGCTTAGTCATGTCCGACTCTTTGTGAGCCCACTGAGTACAGCATGCCAGGCTTCCCTGTTCATCACCAACTCCTGGAGCTTACTCAAACTCATGTCCACTGAGTCAGTAATGCTATCCAATCATCTTGTCCCCCACTGTCCCCTTATCCTCCTGCCCTCAATCCTTCCCAGAATCAGGGTCTTTTCCAATGAGTTGTCTCTTCGTATCAAGCGTCCAAAGTATTGGAGTTTCAGCTTCAGCATCAGCCCTTCCAATGAATATTCAGGATTGATTTCCTTTAGGACTGACTGATTGCATCTCCTTGCAGTCCAAGGGACTCTCAAGAGTCTTCTCCAACATCACAGTTCAAAAGCATCAATTCTTTGGCACTCAGCCTTCTTTATGGTCTAACTCTCACATCCATACATAACTACTGGAAAAACCACAGCTTTGTCTATACAAACGTTTGTTAGTAGTAGTAATGTTAAAATCCCAAAGTCTGTTAGGAATTTGATTCTAGGTGTATTGGTAGAATTAGCATTTTGCAACACTGAGTTTTAGAATCCATTAATACAGTGTTTCTCTCCATTAAACTCGTTTGTAGTTAATGTCTTTTGATAAAAGTTTATAACTTTGACAATAAAGGTTGTTGACACTACATTTATTCAAATGCCATTTATATTGTGCCTCTATTATAAAACTGTATATTTTTAAAATCGCCCTTTCTGTAGTAACTCTGCTGTGGAGAAGTCTGGCAACACCATATGATGAAGATTAACGTCACTAGTGATGTCATGTGGACAGGATGTGATACAATCATGAGAAAACATTAGACAAACACCTCCCCTGGTGGCTCAGGCAGTAAAGAATATGCCTGCAGTGCCAGATACCCGGGTCCCATCCCTGCGTTGGGAAGATCCCCTAGGGAAGGGAATGGCTACCCACTCCAGTATTCCTGCCTGGAGAATTCCATGAACATAGGAGCCTGGCAAGCTACAGTCCATGGGGTCACAAAGAGTCAGACATGACTGAGTGACATACACACACATAAACCCCAACTGAGGTCCATTCTACAAAAGATCAGACCACTGCCCTTCCAAGTGCCAGGTCTTAGAAAGAAAAGAGCAAGAAATTGATGTAAACTGAAATAGACTAGAGTTAACAGTTACATGGAGTTTAATCATTAAAGAGAAAAAAGGGCATGGGTAGAAAAACAGAGGAAAATGTGAATAAACGCATAGTTCAGTTAACATTATTATATCAATGTTAATTTCTTAGCTTGAGAAGCTGAGCCATAGCTATATAGGATGTTAATTATTTCAAAATAAAATGTTCTTAAAAATTACCTCCTTTGTTTTGTTTTTGTTGGCGGTCCACAGAAATGCAACTGGCTTTTCTATACTCATTTTGCATCTAAAAACCTGGCTAAACTCTCTAATTAATGCTACAAATTTAGCTGCAGAGTTCTGTAAATTTTCTACATAGACAATTATATTATTTACCAATAGTGACAATTTTTTTCTTCCTTTCCATTCCTACATCTTTTTTTTTTTTTTTTTTTTTTTTTTTTTAGGTTCACCCACTTGCAACATTTCACTCTGCTGGCTAGGATCTCTGGTACAATGCTGTATAGACATGGTGATATCATGGATCTTTATCTTTTAAGAGTTAAATTATATCTGCTGATGGCCAGTGATCATTTTAATTTCACCAGAATAATGTAAGGAAAATAAATTGCATTTGCTTTGAACATTTATATCATAGAGATTGCAATACATTTTTTTAAAATTTTCTAATACTAAAATGTTTATTTGAAAAGCATAAAATGATATACTACACAAACTAACATAACAAAAAAAGAAAAGCAATACAGTACTATGTCACTACTGATCTTTGTTACCTGTAGACAGTTAACAAACTTTTCTTTCAGTTCATGTCACTGCCAAGTAGCTGCCAAGCCAGAGTCCCCAGTTCCAATCCCTTCTCCCTTGTACCAGAGGTGGTTTTGTGCATAGTTTTCCCCTAAAAAATGTCAGTAGAAGGGGACTGAATGTCAGATCTCAGGTTGAGGCTTTTCAGAAGCAGGTAAGGTAGGTTCCTGCTCCTTTCTCAGCTGCTGGAGGATTCAAAGGTCCAAGATATAGACGACCAACTATTGATCAAGAACGTATTCAGTATACTGCTCAATAGCAATAAATATACTTTAATTAGGTTGAAGCTATTATGTTTTTTGCAGTCCATTTAATATAGCACTTAGCTTTTCCCAAGTAACATAAAAAATGCTACCTTTAAGTGAAGTGCAAGCCAAACAAAAAAAATCTAAAATACCTGAGAACTGCTTAGAGGACCAGCAGCAGGAAAGAGAAACCAAGGAAAAGATAGAAACAGTCATGTCACACAGTCACAAATTTTCTTTTTTTAAATAATCAATTGTTTAAAAAAAATTTTTTTTGATGTGGACCATTTTTAAAGTCTTGATTGAATTTGTTACAATATTGTTCTCTTTCATATTCAGGTTTTTTGGCTGTGAGGCATGTGGGATTTTAGCTCCCCAACCAGGGATCAAACTTGCAACCCCTGCATTGAAAGGCAAAGTCCTAACCCCTGGATAACCAGGGAAGTCCCAGTCACAAAACTTTTAATATTAATACAAGTACTGGGTTGTGGAAAGGAATCTGTGGTGACAGAGGTCATAAAAGTGGTTTTGCCTCAGAGGGAGCAAATCAAAGCGAAATAGCTAGAAAGTGGCTTGCATTAGGGACAATGGAAATGTTCTCTATCTTATTCTTGGAGGTGGTTTACATGGGTGTATACAATTGTCAAAACTCATTGAACTGACAGCTGTGTGTTTCAGTTCAGTTCAGTTGCTTAGTCGTGTCTCTTTGCGACCCCATGAATCGCAGCACACCAGGACTCCCTGCCCATCACCATTTCCAGTAGTTCACTCAAACTCACGTCCATTGACTCGATGATACCATCCAGCCATCTCATCTGTCATCCCCTTTTCCTCCTGCCCTCAATCCCTCCCAGCATCAGAGTCTTTTCCAATGAGTCAACTCTTCGCATGAGGTGGCCAAAGTACTGGAGTTTCAGCTTTAGCATCATTCCTTCCAAAGAACACCCAGAGCTGATCTCATTTAGAATGGACTGGTTGGATCTCCCTGCAGTCCAAGAGACTCTCAAGAGTCTTCTCCAACACCACAGTTCAAAAGCATCAATTCTTCAGCACTTAGCTTTCTTCACAGTCCAACTCTCATATCCATACATGACCACTGGAAAAACTATAGCCTTGACTAGACAGACCTTTGTGGGCAAGGTAATGTCTCTGCTTTTGAATATGCTATCTAGGTTGGTCATAACTTTTCTTCCAAGGAATAAGTGTCTTTTAATTTCATGGCTGCAATCACCATCTGCAGTGATTATGGAGCCCCCCAAAATAAAGTCTGACACTGTTTCCACTGTTTCCCCATCTATTTCCCATGAAGTGATGGGATCAGATGCCATGATCTTTGTTTTCTGAATGTGGAGCTTTAAGCCAAGTTTTTCACTCTCCTCTTTCACTTTCATCAAGAGGCTCTTTAGTTCTTCACTCTCTGCCATAAGGGCAGTATCATCTGCATATCTGAAGTGATTGATATTTGTCCCGGCAATCTTGATTGCAGCTTGTGCTTCTTCCAGCCCAGCGTTTCTCATGATGTACTCTGCATCATGAGATAAGCAGGGTGACAATATATACCCTTGACATACTCCTTTTCCTATCTGGAACCAGTCTGTGTGTTTACTGTATGTAAATTATACCTCAATTTCTGAAAATGCATGAGATAGCTTCAAAGGCAGAACAAGTGTCTAACTAAGCCTATGCATGTGTGCTCAGTTGCTTCAGTCATGTCTGACTCTTTGGGACCCCATGGACTATAGCCCATCAGGCTCCTCTGTCCATGAGATTCTCCAAGCAAGAATACTGGAGTGGGTTGCCATGCCCTCCCCAAGGGCCCAGGGATGAAACCAGTGTCCCTTAGGTCTTCTGCACTGTGGCAGGTTCTTTACCACTAGCACCACCTAGGAAGCCCAACTAAGCCTATAGCTATAAGGGAAAAGGGACAGAAAACAGAACATTAGAATAACATTATTACTTGCTGTATTTATTGAGAATTTATAAGAAAGAAATCTGCATGGGCAAGAAATAAGAGGTTTGAAGGCAAAACTGAAAGGGAGCAGAGAATCCAGAAATCTGGAGGCTCCCAGAGTTAGAAAATTTTACTGCTTCTGGACCATACACAGTAAAAGAGGACACTGAAAAATGCTTTGAGCAAAAATGGCCTTTTACATTTTCTATTGTGAATGGATGGAAGTCAGCCTTGCTGTCGATCAGGAAGAGCACATGAACTTCCCATGAAACCTATTTCTATTGGCCAACCAAGACCCCTGTAAGCTGAGAGATGGGGGAGTTGCAGAGAGAAAGCTAAGGAATAAATTAGGTGTGGGACTCTCTGGTGTGCTCTTTTGGCTAGAGTGACAGTACAGAATTTACTGTCCAATCTGGGATAGTTTTGAGAGAGGGCATTATTACTTAATATGCATGAGTGCTATTAATATAAACTGAGACTGTCCCTGCCAGACTGGGACACCCAGTCCCTCTCTTACTGGCAAATGGAGTTAACTATAAAAAGGTGGATCAGAAGCCAACTAAGTTTCTGAGGGCACAACAAGGCCCAAAACTTCACAAGCCTGCCTCCACGCCGCTGGCTGACTCTGAAAACAATGTGCAAGCTGCCAAAATTGCAAGGTCAGGGAGCAGGGAAAAAGGTTACACAGCCCCAAGTATGTGCTGCATGCTGAGTCGCTCAGTCATGTCCAACTCATTTCAGCCCCGTGCACTGCAGCCCGCCAGGCTCCTCTGTCCTTGGGATTCTCCAGGCAAGAATACTGGAGTGGGTTGCCATGCCCTCCTCCAGGGAATGCTCCCAACACAGGGATTGAAATCAGGTCTCCTGCGTTGCAGGAGGATTCTTTACCAACTGAGCTACCAGAAATGCCCAAATATAGCCCCAAAAGAGGGTATATTTCCCAATGACCACGTAATTGTGGGCTTGGAAGACGATGAGTAGAGACTCTTCCAGTAGACAGATTCAGGTCTTAGAGAATAATGTACAAAGGATTTCCATCTGGAGAGCAGGGCCAGAGTCTAATCAAGGGACATCTTCTACTCTAGATGAGAGATCTTCCAAATGCTTCTTGCCTTTTTTTGGGTCACTGTCCATATTCTTAATTCTAAATGCTCACTTAGCTTCAGAAAATTAAACACAAACTCATACCTTGCTATTTGGGCCTAATGCAATAAATTATGAACACTGCATATAATATGATGGTGGTGAGAATAAACCCAAATAGTCTTTTACAAAGATCACTGAGCTGCCTGCCAGGAGGCCATGATTCTCATCCAACCTTCACTATTAAGTGTGTGACCCTGGATAAATCATGATTCCTCTGGACTTCACTTCCTTCATTTGTAAAATGAAGATGAGGATGCCTTCCAGCTATGTAATTCTAATTTAAAATTCTTGACCTTGCTGAGCCAAAAGAACTACAAAAATCCTCTACAAAATGTCATTACCTGGAGAATCCATAATAGACTAGTGAGTCTGGTTTTTACAGCAGAAGCAACTCAGCACAATTCTAAAAAGTTATATTGGCAAGAAGGATCTTGGCACTTTTTCATTTCTTGATTTTTCTATATTATTTTGCTCTCATTATAGTACATTAAGGAATAAAATATAACCCCTTTTAAGGGGAAAAGAAACTTGCCTTCCATTTCATTAGGCGTTCAAAACTAATCCAAAAAGAGAGGGGAGCTACACTGCAGATCGTCAGTCCAGGTTCGATGCATGAGACAGGGTGCTCAGGGCTGGTGTACTGGGATGACCCAGAGGGAAGGGATGGGGAAGGAAGAGGGAGGGGGGTTCAGGATAAGGAACACATGTACATCCATGGCTGATTCATGTCAACGTATGGCAAAAAGCACTACAATATTGTAAAGTAATTAGCCTCCAATTAAAACAAATAAATTTTTTTAAAAAGGAACACAAAGAAAAGAAAATTTTTTAAGAAATTTCAATTCTTTGTAATATTTACAAACTAAAATTCAGAATGTTTTAAAAACCAAAATGCAATTTGGAGAAAACTTTCCA
>SJYC01039858.1:0-26393 GCA_006408675.1 Madoqua kirkii | reverse complement strand
AATCTAAAAATTATCACAAAACTATATTTTATTATACAGTCAATATTCATTGACTAAATGATTAATTAAAAATATTGATTAAAAATTGATTTAAAATATTATTTTTTCAAATATTAATTACTTAACAATTAATTTTAATTAATTCACACTAATTAAAATGTGAAAACATGTCTGCTAAATTACAACTTTTGATGCTTCTAATTTCTTGAAGAAAATAATACTCAAGACTGTCTTCTTCACTGTCTTGATAAAATATACTCAAGACTATCTTGATAAAAGACAAAAAGTAATATTCCATGCTACATTCTCAACTCATTAATATTCAATATTTGTTTTTCTCTTTCTGACTTCCCCCTGCATTACAGACTCTAGGTGACCCAATTTCATTCATTTTTATGGCTGTATAGATGTACCACAATTTATTTATCCATTCATCTGTCTACAGACATTTAGGCTGCTTTCATGTCCTGGCTATTGTAAACAGTGTAAGTTGCCTCAGTCGTGTTCGAATCTGTGCGACCCCATAGACGGCAGCCCACTAGGCTCCCCTGTCCCTGGGATTCCCCAGGCAAGAACTACCATGTATAAAACAGATAGCTAGTGGGAAGCTGCTGTATAGCACGGGGAGCTCAGCTCAGTGCTCTGTGATGACCTGGAGGGGTGAGTGGGGAGAGAAGCTCAAGAGGGAGTGGATGTATGTATACATATGGCTGATTCACACTGCTGTACAGCAGAAACAAATACTACACTGTGAAGCAATTATACTCCAATTTTTTTGAATTACAAAAAAACCCAATATCTTACATATTTTGTTACTCATAATTAATACAGTTTTATACATGTATAAGGATAACCTGATGGTTCAGTGGTAAAGAATTTGCCTACCAAGCAGGAGACCTAGGTTCAATCTCTGGGTCAGGAAGATCCCCTGGAGAAAGAAGTGGCAACCCACTCTAGTATTATTGCCTGGGAAATCCCATGGACAGAGGAGCCTGGCAGGTTACAGTCCATGGGGTTGCAAAAGAGTTGGACACAATTTAGCGACTAGACAACAACATACACGTATAAAAATAAGAGCCAAACATTTGTCACTTCAAATCACTATATGCTGGATAAAGAAAAACAGCCAACATTTTGCAGATCATGCTATCACATACCTTAATACCAATGAGTTTCTAAATCAGTTTTATTTTCACTGACTACAAAGCTATGAACCAGATGTTGCACTACCATATAAAACAAGGAATAAAAACTCTACAGTGCTCTGAGAGAAGATCATTCAATTATCTGTTGAGTGAATAAAACAATAAGGAACTAGAATAAGCACCATAAAATACTCTGAATCTCTAAAACACAAATTTGAAGGCATACTTTAGATTATATAAAAGATACAAATAAGTTTAAGTAATGAAAAATTTGTAAGTGGAATATTGTAAATGTGTTAAGGAAATTATTTAGAGATACTTGACAGTAACTCTCAGGTAAAAGAAGATTTTCACCTTCTTCTGCTAAGTCACAGTATCACAACTTTTTTAATGATAAAAATTATCCCTTAAGAGACTGTTTCAAAAATTTATGTTTATGTATAAGTACTGATGTTGAGAAGTCTCTTGTTTGTTCTTATTCAGAATACTTTGTATATGACAATAGAAGGCATACTTTAGATTATATAAAAGATACAAATAAGTTTAAGTAATGAAAAATTTGTAAGTGGAATATTGTAAATGTGTTAAGGAAATTATTTAGAGATACTTGACAGTAACTCTCAGGTAAAAGAAGATTTTCACCTTCTTCTGCTAAGTCACAGTATCACAACTTTTTTAATGATAAAAATTATCCCTTAAGAGACTGTTTCAAAAATTTATGTTTATGTATAAGTACTGATGTTGAGAAGTCTCTTGTTTGTTCTTATTCAGAATACTTTGTATATGACAATTTTTCTTCTCTGGATTCTGGGAGAGTGTCTTGTTATTTCTCTGATAACTTTCTCCCATTTGCTCTTGGATTAAGTGAGTGACTGAACTTTCTGGATCATGTCTCTAATGATTTCTTCCTCAGATTTATCTTTCAATCCCTGTCAGTCAGTCAGTTCAGTCACTCAGTCATGTCTTGACTCTTTGCAACTCAATGGACTACAGCACGCCAGGCCTCCCTGTACTTCACCATCACCTGGAACTTGCTCAAACTCATGTCCATCAATTCAGTGATGCCATCCAACCATCTCATTCTCTGTCATTCCCTTCTCCTCCCACCTTCAATCTTTCCCAACATCAGGGTCTTTTCAAATGAGTCAGCTCTTTGCATCAGGTGGCCAAAGTATTAGAGTTTCAGCTTCAGCATCATCCTTCCAATGAATATTTAGGACTGATTTTCATTAGGATTGAATGACTGGATCTCCTTGCAGTCCAAGGGACTTTCAAGAGCCTTCTCCAACACCACAGTTCAAAAGCATCAATTCTTCGGTGCTCAGCTTTCTTTATAATCCAACTCTCACATCCATACATGACTACTGGAAAAACCACAGCTTTGACTAGACAGACCTTTGTTGGCAAAGTAATGTCTTTGCTTTTTAATATGCTATCTAGGTTGGTCATAGCTTTCCTTCCAAGGAGCAAGTGTCTTTTAAATTCATGGCTGAAGTCACGATCTGCAGTGATTTTGGAGCCCAAGAAAATAAAGTCTCTCACTATTTCCATTGTTTCCCCATCTATTTGCCATGAAGTGAGTAGTCATGTATGGATGTGAGAGTTGGACTGTGAAGAAGGCTGAGCACTGAAGAACTGATGCTTTTGAACTGTGGTGTTGGAGAAGACTCTTGAGAGTCCCTTGGACTACAAGGAGAACCAACCAGTCCATTCTGAAGGAGATCAGCCCTGGGATTTCTTTGGAAGGAATGATGCTAAAGCTGAAACTCCAGTACTTTGGCCACCTCATGCTAAGAGTTGACTCACTGGAAAAAAACTTTGATGCTGGGAGGGACTGGGGACAGGAAGAGAAGGGGACGACAGAGGATGAGATGGCTGGATGGCATCACTGACTCGATGGACATGAATCTGAGTAACTCAGGGAGATGGTGATGGGACAGGGAGTCCTGGCGTGCTGCAATTCATGGGGTCGCAAAGAGTCGGACACGACTGAGCGACTGAACCAAACTGAACTGAATTGATGGGACTGGATGCCATGATCTTAGTTTTCTAAATGTTGAGCTTTAAGCCAACTTTTTTCATTCTGCTCTTTCACTTTCATCAAGAGGCTTCTTAGTTCTTTGCTTTCTGCCATAAGGGTGGTATCATCTGAATATCTAAGGTTATTGATATTTCTCCCAGCAATCTTGATTACAGCTTGTGCTTTATCCAGCTCGGCATTTCACATGATGTACTCTGCATATAAGTTAAATAAACAATCCCTGAAAGAAATTTGCTTCAGCCATCATATTCTTAATTTTTGTGGGTTACTTTTTGTTCTTTAATTTTCCTTTCTTTTCTTCTCCTTTTTAAAAAGGACTCTGTTATCCATGCAAAATCTCACATTTTCAGAGACAGTACTTCTAGTCCATTTCTTAAGTTTCCTATTTCTGTCTCTACAGTTCTGTCTTAGAGTTCTCTGTTGCTCTTTATTTCTGCTTTCCTATGGAAGGCATTTCCACATATCTGATGATCTTTGGTTGTCTTTTCCATTTAAATGGAAAATTACTAGCAAAGCAAGATGGCAGCTCTGTCTGTGGGCTGAGCTTGTTGAAGGTGTTCTTTATTGAAAAGCAGCCAGCTGGCTTTCCCTGTGGGGAACCCCTGTAAGGAGTTTCTCTGCAAACAGTCAGATTCTCTAGAGAAACTCCCAGCACCTGAACGGGGACTTGGAAGTTTGGCTCCTGGTGCTCAAAGTGCAGGGCAGATGTGTATGTAACCCCACCCTCGAAGCTCCCATATTCCCGAGCCTAGGTTCTCTTAGGTTTCAATATCTCCAGAGAATAAACCTCTCATCCTCTGGGGAAGGTGGGTATCCAGCTGGATTGAGACAAGGACCTGTGTGTACAACTGGTCCTTTTACAGACTTTCAAATGATTCTGTTTCTAACTACTCCTCCAGCCTGACCTGATAACTGTAATCATGGGACCTCCCAAGGTTCCGCAAGGCAAAATGTTTCCTTTCCTGTTACTCTCCTCTGTGGGAGCCTCTGCTAAATCACAGCATCACAACTTTCTGTTTACATTAGTGGATTAGGGTTAGTGATGTCTACCTTTTTTCAAAGATAAAGCTGGAATTTTTTCTTATTTCCTTCGTTTTGGATGGATTTGGTAATAAGAGAAGGCAGATCATTCTTTGCATCTTAAAATCAGAACCTACAGTCTTTACGTGACTTCACACATCGTGTGTCACAGTCTGAGGCCACTATAGTTTTGGTCTGCTGAGCACTCGCTTCCACTGCCCTTCTTTGAACTCCTTTGGAGAAAGCCTCTCTCACTCCAGGAGATCCAAGGAGGGCCTTCAGTCCTTGGGCACACATACCCCCTCTACTGCAGAACCAGGAATATAAGTCCTTGGCTAGGACTCAGTGATCATTCATCACATGGGGTTAAGGAGAGTCGATTCGCATCTTCTTTAAGGCAGGTAGTGAGGCATTTGGCCCAGTGAATTCTCTTTCTGTTGGGTCTGCTAAACTGGGAAGATTACAGTCCCAAGTTGCTGCCGGCCAGTCATCTTACTGATCACATGCTGTCTGGAGAATGACAAACAAAGAAACCGGCAGAGCCGAAAGAGTCCAGCTGAGATCATCTGAATTCCTGGCTGCAGCCATGCCTGACGCCAGATGCACCTCTGGAAACCATAGTTATATAAACAATTAAGTTCCTTTGATTTTCATATGCTGGCTTGAGCTGGCCTTCGTGCATTTGCAAGCAAAGGAGTTCTGATGAATTCATCATTTAATTGAAGTGTTCCAAATTACTAACAGTTGAATGAGACACCACCATTTCTTTGCCAAAAATTAAACAGCCTAACCTCTTTTACTAAAATAAAATTGCAAATCATATACCCATATGTCCCTTTCGCCATTTAGGTAAGATACTTTGATTTTATCTGAATATTCTCATTTTTCAGGGCAGTGTACCTTGGAGAAAGATATATATATGTTCTATAGTTTTACAAACCCAAAAGCCCCTACCTGCAGAACAAATTTCATGCAGGGACTTCAAAAAGTCTTGTCATCTCTTTAAACCTTCTCTATCAGGGCTCTTAGTTTTTAATAAACTTCAAGCTTTACAGCTGTCGTGCATAAAAGCTATGTGGGAAAACAAAATAATTTATCTCAAAATATTTGTTCCCTTTGAAAGAAAAGTAGGGGTTAAATGTAAAGAATTATTCAGCCTCAATCTCTGATCTGGAGCCTGGATACCAGGATAATTTCAATGCAAGTGCTTATGGGAAAGAGGGAGAGAGTAATAAGATGCTTCTAAGGAAGTAGGTGGGATGCTTAGAAGTCCTGTGTTTCTGGATGCTCCTCCTGGACTAACCTCTTCAATATCACCTCCGGGGCACTGTGCTCACCAGCCCATAGTCAACATTTAAGCCTCTGAGTCTAAAGTTCCTATCTGGGTCTTTTTATCAGTTTCAAGTGCATCTAGAGGCTGTGCAGGTAATCCAATAGCATGAGGAGGCTAAACATTATTAATGTATTATAATTATTTTATTTGTACAAAAAATAAATCTTACTAAAATTTCAGTCTCTCACACTCTTTTATTGACTTACTTTTTTTCATGAAGCATTTCTATCTCTTATTTCTACTTTCTCCATGATTTGCTTCATAACGCTATCATAAATAATAGCTTTTTGGGACAGAAACTCCTTGTATGCATAGAAATCATGTCTGAGTAAACACAAATAACAATGAAGATAATTAACAGTTCAGTTCATTGAAAGTGAGTATGTGCCATGCACTGTTCCAAGCGCTTTATAGGTTTTGTCTTCACTTCAACCCTACAAGGTGGGTACCCTCATCCTCATTTTGCAGATGAGGGGGAGGAGGCAGTGAGAGGGGTGAGCAACTGCCCAGATGAGAGAGCCAACAAGCTATAAGTATGACTCCAAGTACTTTGTTCCAAGGGCCTCTGCCCTTTAACAATTATTCTGTGCTCCACCAAGAAATATGCCATCAGTTATTGGAAGGAATGATGCTAAAGCTGAAACTCCAGTACTTTGGCCACTTCATGCGAAGAGTTGACTCATTGGACAAGATTCTGATGCTGGGAGGGATTGGGGGCAGGAGGAGAAGGGGACGACAGAGGATGAGATGGCTGGATGGCATCACTGACTTGATGGATGTGAGTCTGAGTGAACTCCAGGAGTTGGTGATGGACAGGGAGGCCTGGCGTGCTGCGATTCATGGGGTCACAAAGAGTTGGACATGACTGAGTGACTGAACTGAACTGAATGGGCTGAATTGTGTTCCCCAAAACGTTATGCTGAAGTTGTAAGCCCGTGACCCCATGGACGGTAGCCCTCGAGGCTCCTCTATCCATGGAATTTTTCCAGGCAAGGATACCGGAGTGAGTTGCCATTTCTTTCTCCAGGGGATCTTTCTGACCTGGGATCGAACCCATGTCTCCTGCATTGGCAGGCAGATTCTTTACCACTGAGCCAACAGGGAAGCCCTGTCCTGGAATAGGGTGGGTGCTATTACAATATGATGGCCGTCCTTACAGGAAGAAAGTCTGGACACAGGGAAGACAGTAATGAGAAGATAGGGTAGAGGGTAGAATGATGCAGCCACAAAACAAGGAATGCACGGTGCCACCTGAAGCTAGAAGAAGCAAGATGGATCCCCTGAGAGGCCTTTGCAGGAGCAGGGCTCTGCCAGCACCTTGATTTCAGGTTTCTTGCCTCTCAAAACAGTGAAAGTAAAAATTTTCTGTTGTTTAAAGCCACCCAGATTATGGTACATTGTTACACACAATAGTCCTAGGAGAATAACAATCTCTCACTTATATTGAAACATGCTATCCCCTCAACTTGTTATTTTCAGTTTTAACACAAATGGCAGAGTGGGTAACATTTAACTTTCCTCTTAATTCTATTTAAAGAAAACCAACAGTGAAGGGCAGGAGTTGCAGAGGGGTAGGTTGTGAGAACTGGAAAGTTCTCACTCATCTCATAAAGGCAGCTCCTCACTAGCTCTAATGGACGACAGTCACTTCGAATGGCAGGCCTAAAGCTGTCATATCTTACAGTTTTCCAGAAAACCCAGAAATCTGGATGTGCACATTAACGGGGTTAACAGAAAATCCAATTAGGAACTAGTTAGAATAATACCAGTTAATGACGTTATTCATAGCGATGGACCAAATTGGCCACAGTGTCTGATGCGCATGTGTGCTCTTTGCTTCCTCTGTCTCCTATGTTCTGCAGGCCTCCATCCACCACACCTAGGAAGCAGGTTCAGGTTTGGCCCTAGAAGTCAGGTGGGAGGCAGCACCTCAGGACCAGGGACCCTTCTTGGGATGTGTGGCAGATGGGGAAGAGTCCTACACACATATGCTCCAACACTGACTGAGTGCAGACTTCTGGATCCATATCTGAGCACTGTTCTAATACCATCCTTCCAATGGTCTCAGCTGGTCTTCTGAAAGCATTTATTATCTTTAGACTTAGGGCTTTAATGGGGTAAAAGTTTGAGGTAAGCCTAGGACATGACTTTGGTACTTCCCAGGCTCACAGACACTTCATTCATAGTCCTGTCCTTATAAGTTAGTGAGTTCCCTACATTTCTTATCTCTTCTCTGTATACTTGAAAGAAGTGTAACTGGATGACAACTCAGAGCTGAGAGCTGTCTTTCAGTATTCACCATCCTGTAATCTATGAAAGGTGCCCAGAAACCTGGAACCACTTTTGAACAGCAATTCTGTGAAAGCACTTTTACAAAATGTGACTTTCATACTTGGGCTTATTAAAAACTTCAAAAATATAAACTGTTCTGAGAACATTAACATTACTGTTAGTCTGATACATCTATGACTATTCAACGGCCTTAGAATTTTCCAGGTCCTCACTGGCTACAAACATTTCTTCAGTATCTGCTAGAGTCCAAACCTGTTTGATATGGTGCAGAAACGAATCATCTCTTCTGGTGAATGAGAGGGGGTCCTTGGGATGCTGCCAGGACTCTCTCCACTGCAACTGAGATACCTAAATGAGGGATGAGATACCTAATTCAGGGATGCAGCTTGGCACATCATGGTGGTAGGGATTATAAAACTGACAAATGTTGTTTTGGAAGCTTTGTAGAGCAATGTTAAGATGTGAAATACCACAAAATCTGTCCAAGTCATCTCATTTAATGTTTTAAGGTTTTTATTAGTTTTTCTCTTGAATTAAAAATCTCTCATTCTTCCATGGGGTTTTATACCTATAAAATCATACTGAAATTCACTAGCTTATTATTCTCACAACAATCTCAAATGGTCAGTAAAACGAGTTTTAGTCCCATAGGACAGACAGCTAAGGGAACTGGACCTGAGAGCAGCTTTGGTTATCAGTGGAGAAGGAGAACCTTCCTACACCCAAATCTGCCTCCGACCTCCAATTTCAAGTCACTGATCTTTCCCAACAAATAAAAGGCATATGGGCTTGTAGGATCAGGCTGTTCAAATAGTGAGATGATCAGATTTGGGACTGAAACCCAGATCTATCACTGGCTAGACCTCTGACCTCAGATTCATAAAAAAACATTTCTCAAGCCCAAGTTCCTCTATTGTAAAATGCAGTTAAGATCCTAAAAGACACATAAAGGACATGGTGCAGAGCAGTAGTCAACAGATTTAATCTCCCCTCTCTTCCCTTTCTCCTACAGGCTCCCTCAAGTCTAAGCAGACCATTCATTACCTGGTTAAACATTTGGATGATTAGTGAAAAACCTATGTTTTATATATATATAAAAGTGGAGATACTGATAATACAACAATAAATTGTCACAGGCAAACAAGGCCACAGCAGAAAGTGCTGTCATGTAAGTACTACTATAAAACAGCCAAGAGAGTGTTTGTTTTTTTTTTAATCCACGATGTTGAATCCTTTTTTAAAGGGGACAGGTCACATCAAAACATCTCATCTTGAATTTATTCTCTGCCATCTAATAAATAAGGCCCACTGCTGCCAAAATTATTTAAAACATACCAAAGAGATGAGAAATGTGCTCAACTGATGCAAAGTTTGAGACTTCTGAGTGTGGATACCCTGGCAGCCTTCTCGTCCCACATCAGCCTCCAGGATTACCCGGTGTGTCAGTGTCACAGGAGAAGTAAAATTCTAACTCCTTTCATCTCCTATCTGCTGGCCCCCTGGGGGAGGATGGGGTGGGGGTACTCATGGACCGACACCAGCAGGGGATGGGCCCAGAGAGGAGGTTGGGGGCTGAAGAAATGGGCAGGAGACGAGCATAAACTCAGAGCAAGGATAGCTGCTCCTATCAGGAAGCAGGTATGGGTCCGCTACCAGAAAAATAAAGCAACTACCAAATTCAATGCTAAAAATATTAAAGTGCATAGCATAATTCAGACTACTGCTTCAAATTTCAATGAGATGCTGGAGAATTATGCGCCAATAAGTATGGTATATGTGACTCTGGCTGTTGGCACAATCCCACAGAACTGGGGTTATGGTATTGCATGTGTGGGTGGTTATTAAACGCTTTATGCTTAAGCTAAAGGTCATATTCTTCCTGCACATAACTTCAGTTACGATTATGAGTTAGACTTGGTCCATGAGCAGACAATGGTCTCCTTCCATTAAATGCAAACTGGGGGAAATTACTGTATAAGTTTCCAGGCTGTGAGAGAAAAGAGATCACACTAATGAGGGTGAAGTGGTGTAATAGGTTCATAAAACAAATCATGCCAAGCTCAAGAAAGATATCATCAACTCCTCCACACCCAAGTTAAAAATGACCCCCCATGTGACAAGACAACTGAAGCACTGTTTACCATCCTCCTCTACTGTGGGGAGGGTCAGGAGAACAAGAGCCTCCCTGCCCTCAATTCAGAGCTCATGAGAGTTCCAGTGACCTAGAGCTAAATCTCTCTTATGCAAATATTGGAAACCCAAAAGCTCCTGTCATGAGTGTATTTAATATGGGGGCCCCTTGCCAGAGCCCCCGCTCAGACTTCCTACTGCTCAGGCTGCCCAAGAAGTCCCTATTTTGCTTCTAGGACATGAGAGATATGCTTCCATATTCAGAGTCAGAGGTTCTCTACAACAGCGGTCCCTAACCTTTACAGCACCAGGGACAGGTGTGGGGGAAGACAATTTTTCCACAGAATGAGTCAGGCAGATGGTTTTAGGGTGATTAAACACATTACATTATTTCTATTATTATTACATTGCAATATATAATGAAATAATTATATGGCTCACCAAAATGCAGAATCAGTGGGACCCCTGAGCTTGCCTTCCTGAGCTCAGGCAATAATGGGAGCGATGGGAAGAACCTATAAACACAGATGAAGCTTCACTCGCTTGCCCATGGCTCACCTTCAGCTGTCTGGCCCGGTTCCTAACAGGCTGTGGACTGGTACCAGTGGCCCACGCGTTGGGGATCCCTGTTCTATAAACAGTGTGATACGTGGTGGCTGCATCAGTACTTATGAGTTAAACAATCTTAGGAGGGTGGACTGAGAAACTTAATGACTATTTATAACTGTTTTTGTGGAAAAATGTTTTCTGCATTCCAAACAACATTATTGGGCATGAACTTTGGGAACACAGTTATTTCTGAGGCAGGGAACTGACTGTCTCATCCTAATTACACCATGGCCAGTTTTCCTAGGACAAGATGGCAGTGTGGTGGTCTGCCAGGGGATAGGACAAGAATGAACGGTTGCCATGAATATGGACCATGTGTGTCTGTAAGGATTTAAGATAGAGGGGAGGATGGGAGAAAAGCCCAGGCACATTCTTAATATGTTAAACAAATAATGAGCATCATTAAAGGCTATGCTGAACGCTGTGCAAGACAAAACTACATTAGACAAGATGTTTGATTTTCTGGTCCTCATAACCTCCCTGGGAGATAAGACAGACACCAACACACACATACTGGGTATGTGTCAGGGTAAAATATGCTGAAACAGTGATAAAAACAATCCTGGGTGAAGTCAGTAGAGAGAGGGAAAGCTCGTGCTTCTAGCTAGAGTGATCAGGGGAAGCTTCATGGAGGAGTCCACACTTGAGCTCAGCCTTGAAAGTCTGCACAAGACTTTAACACGTAGAGAAACCAGACAGGGAGGAGCGGGGGACATTACAGAGAAACACTAACAAAACAGTCCAAGTCGAGATGTAGAGGCAAGAACAACAAGGAGATTTCAGAGAACAGGAAGAAAGCTCGCTGGCTAAAGATGGGGATATTTTAGGAGCTTGACTGAGAGCTCTGAATGCAGGCGAAGGCATGGATTCTATCAGCAGTGAGTGAGGAGCCACTGGAGGGTTTTAAAATTATTGGAGTGGCTCTACATGCAGAACTGTAGGGCAGCGAAAATAGGACAGATGACAGAATAAAGACAAAGACCATGAGGAGATACTTAAAATAGTTGGGATTGGTTAAGATACACCTCAAAGCTAGGTTTTTGGATAAATAGCTATGTATTTAAGGTTCCAGTGATAATTACTAAATATGTCCCTTTAATGATCAAGAACATATTCAGAAAAGCCAGACTTAGAAACTGAAAATATATTTGCTATAGTGGAAAACCATTTTACAAACATTAAGTCTGGCCCATAGTTGGGAATTGATACCTAGACTTGATACAAAATAAAGGTTGGTCGTGAGGTGCTACTCTCATTTTTAAAATAACCCCTTGAGTTTAAACATTATATTTTCAACAAGCACATGAGATTTACTGAGTAATCATCTCTCCAATGTCTTCCAAGACCAGTGATTCAATATACAAGGGAACTATAAGATATTCTGAACAATTGAGCCTTGAGAAATCATCAAAGGTGGTGAACTTAATTCTTCACATTTTAAATCAGTCTTAAGCTGGTGCTGAGTGATGTGAGCGGACTTACATGAGTTGACTTGACTTAGCAAATGTCTTCTACACTTCACGTTTTCAATGCTGGCTGAGACATGGCATTCATCTTTATCTGAAAACCAATGTAATGGAAGTATGAGAGAATTGATAGGTAGCTTACAGAAGCTAATTAGATGACTGTACCTAAAGATCATAAGAGTTATATTTAGTTCTATAAAACTGATACTTAAGTATAATTTAACAACCTAAAATAAAAATTTCAAGCTATGTTCAAAGACTTCTAAAACAGGAGGTATAACACATTTCCTTCCTATGTTTTTATGTCAATCTCCTAAAAGTTCTGGAAAATAATATGTTTAAGCCTGATTTACACTGGATCATTTAAAATCTAGCCATCAATCAGCCTATATCATGTACTATATTATGCAGAGCAGGGAGAGGTGAAGTTGACTAAGATACAGCTCCTGTCCCCAGGAAACCCACAAACCACCAGAGACAGACGAACGTGAATAACTCCACATCAAGGCAGACATAGTAAACGCTAAAAATGGTACAAAGTGCTACTGGATTTGGGGGGGCAGGGGGTGTTACTTACTACAGTGAAAATGTGTGACAGCTTTGTATTATGGACTGAACTGTGTCTTCCAACCCCTTCCCCTGTCCAATTAATGTGTTGAAGCCCCAATCCCCTAGAACCTCAGGATGTGATTGTATTTGGATATAATGCCCTTTATAAGGTGACTAAGGTGAGCCCTTTAGGGTGGGCCCTAATCCAACGTAACTGATGTCCTATAGGAGAAGGAAGTTAGGAAACACAGAGACACACCAGGAGAAAGACCACAGTGGACACGGCAAAATGACGGGCACCTGGAAGATAGGAGAGGAGCCCCAGGGAAATCAAGCCTGCAGACACTGAGATCTCAGAGGCCTGGTTTCCAAGACTGAGCAGACAAATCTCTGTTGTTGAAGTCACTGGTCTGTAATATTTTGTTATACAGTCCTGGCAAAGTAACACAGTCTGTAATGGTGACACTTAAATTCAAAGAGATAGGACTTTTAGCAATCAGATAAAGGTAAGGTTTGGAAACAATATTCCAAGAAGAAACAAAAACTATTTTAGGCACAGAGGCCACAATATAGTGTGTGAGCTCGGGAAAGTCAATATGCTTCTGTAGCAAGAGTGTTGTTTGGTGGAGAGGATGAGAAAAGTAGGTGGGGGAGGATGTGGGGGTGAGGGAAGCAGGAGGGAGAGAGGAACAGGAGACCCACACAGCAGCAGACAGCCATCTAAAACAGGAGGTATAACACATTTCCTTCCTATGTTTTTATGTCAATCTCCTAAAAGTTCTGGAAAATAATATGTTTAAGCCTGATTTACACTGGATCATTTAAAATCTAGCCATCAATCAGCCTATATCATGTACTATATTATGCAGAGCAGGGAGAGGTGAAGTTGACTAAGATACAGCTCCTGTCCCCAGGAAACCCACAAACCACCAGAGACAGACGAACGTGAATAACTCCACATCAAGGCAGACATAGTAAACGCTAAAAATGGTACAAAGTGCTACTGGATTTGGGGGGGCAGGGGGTGTTACTTACTACAGTGAAAATGTGTGACAGCTTTGTATTATGGACTGAACTGTGTCTTCCAACCCCTTCCCCCGTCCAATTAATGTGTTGAAGCCCCAATCCCCTAGAACCTCAGGATGTGATTGTATTTGGATATAATGCCCTTTATAAGGTGACTAAGGTGAGCCCTTTAGGGTGGGCCCTAATCCAATGTAACTGATGTCCTATAGGAGAAGGAAGTTAGGAAACAAGAGACACACCAGGAGAAAGACCACAGTGGACACGGCAAAATGACGGGCACCTGGAAGATAGGAGAGGAGCCCCAGGGAAATCAAGCCTGCAGACACTGAGATCTCAGAGGCCTGGTTTCCAAGACTGAGCAGACAAATCTCTGTTGTTGAAGTCACTGGTCTGTAATATTTTGTTATACAGTCCTGGCAAAGTAACACAGTCTGTAATGGTGACACTTAAATTCAAAGAGATAGGACTTTTAGCAATCAGATAAAGGTAAGGTTTGGAAACAATATTCCAAGAAGAAACAAAAACTATTTTAGGCACAGAGGCCACAATATAGTGTGTGAGCTCGGGAAAGTCAATATGCTTCTGTAGCAAGAGTGTTGTTTGGTGGAGAGGATGAGAAAAGTAGGTGGGGGAGGATGTGGGGGTGAGGGAAGCAGGAGGGAGAGAGGAACAGGAGACCCACACAGCAGCAGACAGCCAAGGACTGCAATGCGGGCTCCAAGTCGTGCTGTGAAAGGGCTGAGCACTACCTTCAGTATATGTGGTTTTATCTTGTACATAAAAAGAGCCATCAAGGGTTTTCAGTAGGAAACTAATTCAAATTTATATTCTAGAAAGGTGGTTCTGCTTTTAGAATTACTACAAGAAGACTGAAAAGGCAGTGAGACCTACAACAGTCAGGATAAGAAGAAACCAGGGCAATAACAATGAAGTTAAAAAATAAAAAAATACAATAAAAGTGTGCTTGAAAATGAGAACCAGAATAACCACTCCATCAGGTAGGCAGGACTGAGGGCTGGACCAGTTACCACCATCCAGTCAGACAGTTTCAAGTGCAACACCCTCAGCCTCCACAGACTTTGCCTTTCAATCAAAACCATGTGTTGTGTGCGTCCCTTTAAGAAACTGACCACCCCAAAGACTCACCTGACTTCTGGCACCTCACTCTAGAATTTGAAAGCAGAAACATAATCAATAAAAACCCTACACTCACTTCCTAAAGCAGCCCCCCACCCACCCCCATATCTGTGTTCATTCTTGCTGCACAAGTCAATAGGGAAGTCTGCTTACCTCCAAAAAGGTTTATTTATTTGATAAGCAGGCTTTCCACAAAACACTGATGTCTATCAATGAAGTCAAGGAAGAACAACCAAAGAACAAAGCACCCTGTCTTGTGTTTTCAGAGCAGAAGGAGGACCAAGAATAACTTAACAGTCACTCATGATCTTAGAAAGACATTTCAGGAGAGCAATAAAAAAAAAGAAAAAAATGGAAGAATTAAAGAAAAAGGAGAAATGGAATTAACTACCAAATATTATTCTTTTAAGAGGCCTTGCATAGTTTGAAAGTAAACCTGAATCTTCAATAAGAGTTACTATTTTCTTTTTAATGGGAGTAAAAGGAAGGAAAAGGGATTAATAATGAAGCAAAGTCAAGAGAAGGTAGAGTTAGCCATGTTAAGAGGAGAAATTGTTCTTCCTTTATGGTTAGAAATGGAAGAAAGGATGGGTGATGGATATAGATAAAAATTATTGTGTGTAAGGGTATAAAATTGAGGGCATTAAGGTCAATAGCAAGGCCATTTACTGTGAGAGAGAGAGGAAGGAAGTAGGGAGGGAAGGAGAGGTGGAGAAACAGTACATACATGAAGACATATCTGAATTTAAGGGCTTAAAAGAAAAAGTTAGAGAAGAGAAAGGGGCTTTCAGCATCTGAGATCTTGAAATGATTTTGATTGACAGAACTGAGCAACTTAAAGAATAATGAGTTCTGAGTATCAGAAATCCCAAAATATGAATTAGAAGAAACAGATATAACCACATGGTGTGGTGTGCAAAGAACAATTTCAAGTGTGATGTTGACATGATTGAGGAAGTTAGAGTGATGATCCTCTTGGAAATCAACCAATAACAAGCCTTAGAAATGGGAGATGGCAGCCTAAGACTTAGAAGAAAAGGAAGTGATACACAAAGGTGGCACCTTGATCCTGAATTGACAGTGGACAGCAAAGGAACACATCACCCTCCCTTTAAAATCTATAGACTTAGAAAAAATTTTTTTAAATTTTTCTTGAGATGGTTGTGGGGAAAAAAAAAAAAAAACTGGCACTACTTAAAAGCGCCAGATTTAAATTTCTGGGGAGGAAAGGGAAGAAATCTGGGGGTAAGATCAAAGTTATAGGGACTTCCCTGGTGGTCCAATGGTTAAGATTCCATGCTTCCAATGTGGGGGCACTTTTGAACTGTGGTGTTTGAGTAGACTCTTGAGAGTCCCTTGGACTACAAGGAGATCCAACCAGTCCATTCTGAAGGAGATCAACCCTGGGATTTCTTTGGAAGGAATGATGCTAAAGCTGAAACTCCAGTACTTTGGCCACCTCATGCGAAGAGTTGACTCATTGGAAAAGACTTTGATGCTGGGAGGGATTGGGGGCAGGAGGAGAAGGGGACGACCGAGGATGAGATGACTGGATGGCATCACTGACTCGATGGACGCAAGTCTGAGTGAACTCTGGGAGTTGGTGATGGACAGGGAGGCCTGGTGTGCTGCGATTCATGGGGTCGCAAAGAGTCGGACACGACTGAGCAACTGAACTGAGCGGAACTGAACGTGGGAGCTGAGTTCAATCCCTGGTCAGGGAACTAAGAACCCACATGCTGTGTTTCTTTGAAAATGTAAATAAAACTGACAAACACTTACTAAGAAAGAAAGAGAAAGCTCAAGTTAACAGTATGGTATTCAAAAAAAAAAAGAGAGAGAGAGATATTGTTAATTTGAGCTTTCTCTAGTTTATTTGAATTTAGTTTGCACTTCTTTTTGTAGCTTTTTGAGATGGAAAATTATACCTTATGTTGAAAACATATGCATTTAAAGTTATCCAGTACTCCCTAATGCTGGGAGTACTTACTCCTAACTTTGTGTCTCACAAGTTTTGATACTGTTCAACATATTTTGATCATGGTTGTATTTCTTTGACCCATGGATTATTTAAAAACATACTATTTATTTTCCATGCAAATATAGGCTTTTTATGTTTCAGTTATATGTTTCTAATTTAATTCTACTGTGGAACATATACTATATGTTATCATTTGAAATCTGTTGAGATTTGCTTTTTGGCTTAGTACATGTTCTATTTTGGTAAAAATTCCTTGCATGCTTGAAAAGAATGTGTATTCTGCAGTTGTTGGGAATAATATTCTATAAATAGCAATAGGTCAAGTTAATAACCTTGTTTAAATATTCTATCACTTTTCGCTTTTAACAATCATGTTAAAAATCTGCTTGTTACACTAGTGGTTGAAAGAAGGTTGCAAAATTCTCCAACTATGATTCGTCTGTTCTCATTTTTGTCCTGTCAATTTTAGCTTTATGTATTTTCACGTTATGCTGTTAGGAACATACAAATTTAGCACTGTTCTGTCTTCCTACTGAACTGATCATTTATCATTATAGAGCATCCCATAATTCATTCTCCTGTAAGGACTACTCTGATATTAACATATAAGATTTCCTTTAGTCAGGAGTTGTTACAGTGTACCTTTTATTTTTTCCCATATTCTTTTATGTGAAATATGTCTTATGTCTTAACTATACATTGTTGTCTTTTTAAAAAAATCTAGTCCAAAAATTTCTGGTTTTAATTGGAAGAAGCAGCTATTTACATGTAATTTAATTATACTTAAAAATACTTTCATGTTATTAATTTTCTATTCATTCCTTCTGTTCTTTTTCATTTATTCTTCTTTTTTTGATACTCGATTTTTAAAATTATTTTACCTTTGGTAAACTTTTTGTTTAAATATCTTTGTAATATTTCTAGCAATTATCTTAGAGATTAAAAATACTTCCTTGATTTCAGATGACTTTTACCACTTCCTGGGTGAGACAAAAACATGTTAGTTTAACTTCATTTATACCTACTATCCCTTTGTTCCACTGATTTTAAATATTTTATTTCTACTTATGTTTAAGGTGAAGGTGAAGGTGAAAGTGAAGTCACTCAGTCGTGTCCGACTCTTTGCAACCCCGTGGACTGTAACCTACTAGGCTTCTCCGTCCATGGGATTCTCCAGGCAAGGGTACTGGAGTGGATTGCCATTTCCTTCTCCAGGGGATCTTCCCAGTCCAGGGATCGAATCCAGGTCTCCCACATTGGAGGCAGACACTTTAACCTCTGAGCCACCAGGGAAGCCCCAAGCCCCACAAAACATTAATATTGTTGCTTTCAATCGTCTGAAATCTTTTATATTTATTCATAGGCTTTCCTAGGTGCCTCATTTTTCCTGAGGTTCTATGGCTCATCTGGGATCACTTTTCTTCAGATTGAATAACTTCCTTTAGTATTATTGCACTATCGGTCTACTTGTGATAAAATCTCCCACCTTTTGTCTAAAAACATTTTTATTCTGCCTTCATCAGAAAAATATTTTTGCTGGGTACAGAGCTTCAGGTTGGCAGTATTTTTCCTTTGTGCATGTATTTATGGATGTCATTCTTTAATGTTCTGATTTTAATAATGTCTGTAGGACAGTCAGCCACCTTACTACTGTTCCTTTGAAGGTAGTGGGGCTTATTTCTTTTGATTGTTTCAAGATATTTTCTTCAGAGCTGGTTTTCACAAGTCTCACCAAGTTGTACCTACATGTGATTTTCTTCATATTAAACTTGCTTGGGGTTCACTAAGTTTCCTGTGCTCCTTGAATTTGTGGATTGCTATCTTCAATCAGTTTGGAAAATCTCTGGTCATTATTTTCTCAAATTCTGCTCTTCTCATTCTCTCCACTGGGGACTCCAACCACATGTATGTTAGATGAAGTGACTTGATCCTATGTCTGCTAAGCTGTTTTGCTCTTTCCATTCTTTTTCCTTTCTGAGATTGTACATTTTCCCACTGAACTGTCCTTTAGTTCACTAGTTCTAGTTATTTATTTTTTGTTGTGCCTACTTTGCTCTTAAACTCAAATCTTAATTTCAGATGTCATATTTTTCAGCCCTAGGATATCCATTTGATTATTTTTTAATAACCTTCTGTTACTATTGTTCATCTTTTCATCCATTTTTCTAACTGCTTCCTTTCCTTTAGCACATTTACAATAACTATAAAATCTTTATTTGGTAACTTCTAGATCTGTATCACTGGCAGATCTGCTTATATTTATCTTCTTTGAACATACATATACATATTACTTTTCACATGTCATATAACATTTTACTGTATTCTCAATATTTTGAATGTAATAGCCATAAAACTGTGGCTGACATTATTTTCTCCCAGTGAGGGTCCATCCTTCCCTCTATTAGACTGGTAGGGTAAGGAGTTGTTCACTTCAATCTAATTATTTTACTTCTGGTGTAAAACATCTCAAAGGTGAAATTAATTGTGTTTATTGCAGCTGCACCCTAACCCTACCACAAAGAGACTGTCTCCTAAACATTGTAAGACTCCAGGAGACATCACTGCATATTTCCAGCTCATCTTCCCAACCTCCCATCCTGTCTCAAGGCTCAGTGAACAACCTATGGAGGAAAACCAGCTGTGTGTCTGAAGCCTCCCTAGGTTCCAGTTCAATATGCCAGACGATGTGATCAGCAAAACTTCCATGGTTTCTCTTCTCCCTCATAGAGTCTCACTTATACAGCAAGCTTGATCCTTAGCCAGTGTTCACTTTGAGCAAACACACTCAGGAAAGAGGACTTCTAGCAGTCTTATCTCATAGGTGCCCTTCCATTTTTGTTACTTCAGTTCATTCAGCATTCTTTTCATTTATAAGCTCTAAGGTCTTCAAAAATATGACTGTTCTTGAGTGACACAAATATTTTGAAACTCCTCCCATTGAGAAGTGGGTACACATGTACTTCCCAAGCTTTGAATCTGAATGGCCTCTTTGACCAATAACATATGGTGGCTATGACAAGACACCAGTTTTTGGGTCCAGAACTTAAGAGACATGGACAATGTTAACCTCTTATATCTAGGAATATATGCAAGGCACTGAATTGCCACTAGAAAGAGCTAACTAATCTGATCAATTAAAAAACAAAAAAACAGCTTTTGTTTTCACCAATTTTTCATTATTTGTCTATTTTATAATATTCTATTTTATTGATTTTTATTTCTTGTTTTGTACCTTCAATTTACTTTGGGTTCATTTTAATTTTCCAGCTTCTAAAAGTGAAAGCTTAGATAACTGGTTTTAGACCTTCCTTCTTTTTTAATATCTGTATCTTAAAGCTATACATTTTCCTCTAATCACAGCTTTTGTTGCATAAATATTATTCCCATGTGTTTTCATTTTTTATTGAGTTTAAAATATTTTCTACTTTTTCTTGTGATTTCATGGAATCATGCTTTATTTAAAAGTGTACTATTTAATTTCTAAATATTTGGGGAAGGAATTCTAGATATTCTATTTCTATTCATTTCTAACACAATTTAGAAATAGTGAAAGAATATGTCCTGTGTAGTTTTAATCTTTTAAAATATATTGAGACTTGTTTTGTGATCTAACATATGACTTACCTTGATGAAAATTTCATGTGTACTTGAAAAGAATGTGTATTCTTCTACTGTTGAGTGCAACATTCTATAAATGTCAATTAACTCCAACTGGTTAACAGTGTTGTTTCAGATTTCTTTTTTATTAATATTCTGCCTACTTATAAATCAAATGCTGAGAGAGAAGTGGTTGAGACTACAACTGTAGTTTTGCCTATTTATCCTTTATGTTCAAGGATAACAAGGCAGTATATGTCACTGTGCTTATTTAACATATATGCAGAGTACATCATGCAAAACACCAAGCTAAATGAAGCACAAGCTGGAATTAAGATTGCCAGGAGAAATATTAATAGCCTCAGATATGCAGATGACACCATCCTTATGGCAGAAAGTGAAAAGGAATTAAAGAGACTCTTGATGAAGATGAAAGAGGAGAGTGAAAAAAATGGTTAAAACTCAACTCAAAAAATGGCTCTGTACCAGTCTAGAGAAGTGGGATGGGAGGGAGGTTCAAAAGGGAGGGGATATATGTACACCTATGACTGATTCAGGACTGCCCTGGTGGCTCAGACGGTTAAGCGTCTGTCTACAGTGCGGGAGACCCGGGTTCAATCCCTGGGTTGGGAAGATCCCTTGGAGAAGGAAATGGCAATCCACTCCAGGACTATTGCCTGAGAAATCCCATGGACAGAGGAGCCTGGTAGGCTACAGTCTATGTGGTTGCAAAGAGTCAGACACGACTGAGTGACTTCATTTTCACTATGACTGATTCATGTTGCAGTTTGACAGAAAACAACAAAATTCTGTAAAGCAATTATCTTTCAATAAAAAATAAATACATTTTTAAAAACTGGAAAAAACAAAAACAAAAAACTGAAGATCATGGGCATCCAGTTCCATCACTTTATGGCAAACAGATGGAGAAAAATTGGCAGATTTTATTTTCTTGGGCTCCAAAATCACTTTGGACAATGACTGCAGCCATGAAATTAAAAGATGCTTGCTTCTTGGAAGAAAAGCTATGACAAATCTAGGCAGTGTATTCAAAAGCAGAGACATTTCTTTGCTGACAAAGATCCGCAGAGTCAAATCTATGGTTTTTCCAGTAGTCACGTATGGATGTGAGAGTTGGATTATAGAGACGGCTAAGCACTTAAAAAAAGATGCCTTCAAACAGTGGTGCAGCAGAAGACTTTTGAGAGTCCCTGGGACTGCAAGATCAAACCAGTCAATCCTAAAGGAAATCAACCTGAATATTCATTGGAAGGACTGATGCTGAAGCTCAAGCTCCAACACTTTGGCCACCTGATGCAAGAGCCAGCTCATCAGAAAACACCCTGATGCTGGGAAAGACTGAAGGCAGCAGGAGAAGGGGATGACAGAGGATGAGATGGTTGGATGGTATCACTAACTCAGTGGACATGAGTTTGAGCAAGCTCCGGGAGATGGTGAAGGACAGGAAAGCCTGGTGTGCTGCAGTCCACGGGGTTGCAAAGAGTCAGACATGACTGAGAGACTGAACAACATCCTTTATGTTCTGTCAATTTTTACTTTAAGTATGTTGAAGCTCTGTTAATGGACTCACAGATATTTAGGATTGTTATGTTTTTTTGATAAACTGATTCATCATTATGAAATATCTCTCAATCATTACTAGTAATAGTCTCTGTTCTGAAGTCTATGTTGTTGTAATTAATATAGCCAATCCAATTTTCTTAGTGATTAGTGTTTGCATGGTATATCTTCTTCAGTGCTTTTACTTATAATTTGTGTTCATATTTGAATAGGATTTCTTGTGAACAGTATGTAGTTAGTAGGTCTTGCTTTTTTATCTAGCCTGATGATCTGTCTTCAGAGCATTTAAATCATTTATATGTAATATAACTATTTATATGGCTGAATCTGAAATAATCATCTCGTTATTTTCTAATCCATTCTTTGTTTCCTTTTTGCATTTTTTCTTGCCTTATCTGTGACTGAATATTTTTTAGTATTTCACTTTATCTTCCCTGTTGGCTTATTAGATGCACCTGTTTCTTTTGCAGTTTTATTGCTCTGGTGTTTAAACTACAGAGATTTAACTTACCACAACCTAAGTTTTAATGATATTCTGGACTTCCCTGGTGACTCAGACAATTTTATCACTTCAGAATTAATAATTTTACAACAGAAGATACCTATTCCTTTCTTCCTGTCTTTTGTGCTGCTGTTACCATCATTTAACTATAGTAAGACTGTCATCCACTCTGGCTGACAGCCTCAGCCCAAATTAGCTTTTGAATGATTCTTATCAAAGTACCAGAAATGTAAATATGCAGCTGTCTTAGAGACTGGAAAGCAGCTCATCCTTCAGCTGAATGCCACCCACTAACTTCAGCTGATGCTACATGGAGAAGAATAACCACCAGCTGAGCCTGTCCTTTGCATTGACTTACAGACTGTGAAGTACAACAAAATGACTGTTTTTCTAAGACTGTTAAAGTTTTTAGGTAATTTATAACAGAATTAGATAACAATAACAGATACTGGCACATGGAAGTGGGGGCTCTGTAATAAAAATCTTAAAATACTGACATTGGCTTTGGGACCAAGTGGTGAACAGAAACAGGGAGGTCCTTAAAAACACTGTTAATGAAAGCCTGAAGGACATTCGTGAAAATGTTAACAGATGGAGAAATGACACAGTGGGGGGAAATGTGCAACACTATTCCTTGCACAAAATATAAAAGAGAAAATGTGCCCAATAAAGTGGTAGATTTGGCTACGGAGATTGCCAGGCAGAGGGTCAAAGTATTAGTCTCTTTTAGCCTAGTGTAACATGGGATTCAAAGACAAAGATAAGTTAACAAAAGAACTCTTCCATTTTCAAGCAGAATTTAGAGCTAATAAAAGAACCATTTCACTTTCAGGAATTTAAGGAGCCAGGACTTACTCTTTTCTAAAACAAAACATTTTCTCAGCCCCATTCTGCCCAGACAGAAAACTAAGATATAGCTTCAAAGTAAAAAGTCAAGTTTAGGGCTCTGTCAGTAAAGCATGATTTCAGGACAAAAATTTCTAGAGTGTGACTGTAAAATACCATCATGATTACATGTTGTATCTAACTCAGTTCTAAGAATCTTAAGAGTGTGTGCCTCATAAGACTATCTTTTCTAGATAAAAAACCTGTAGGAATCTTGAGGGTGTCCCTTTTGGACTCTTTCAAACAGAAAAGCTTCACAGAATCTTATGGGTATCATCTTATAATGCCTTTACTCACAGTCTGAAGTAGAAAAAATATATCTCAAAACAATGTGAATGTGGCTTCTAACAGAGTGGACTATAATTTGATACACAGGAATTTCACAAAGTTTTTAAAAGAATTATGTCAGATAGGGCTGACAGGAGCAGAAAGAAAAAAAAACTGAAAAGATGCTTCTGAACTCTCAAATTTCTACAAGCAGGAAGCAAGGCTGGCAAGACTACCCAGTTGTAAACATGAACCATTTTTTATATAAAATGATGGATGACTCAGAGTTGCTAGGGTGAAGTCAGGAGCCATGGATAATCATTTCCAGGGAATAAAAATAATGTTAGTAAAGAAATGACAGCATTAGGATTTAAAAATTACTGTGAACCAGTGAAAGCTATGCACCTCTTGCTTCCTGATTCTGAATGGAAATGCTTATTGCAGTGATTCTATGCCTGCCTCTCTAATATATGCTGACTAAATAACTTGTCTCTGGAGGCAACTACACCAGGCGAGCTTCCCTGTACGTTTGGACTTGACTTAAATGACAAGGTCCTGGACCTGAAGCTTGAGAGTAAAGCCAGAGGGATGACAACTTCGGATTCTCGGAAGAGGCTGAGTACATTTAGAATATAGGAAGAATGTAAATCATCTGTGGCCAGAGGGTAAACTGTAGTAGAGTAAGATGGCCACACATTCTCTGATACCTCTCCCACTGAGAGGCCACTCTATGTCCCATCTCATTAAAACTGCGGCGGGGATGTGAGGGGCCTCTGGCACTGCTTTGATCAACACAATATGGTAGAAGTGATGTGGGGCCAGTTGCCAGTTTTAGACCTTTCTCTATAGCACCATCCTTTCCATCTCTTGGAAAATTCTCTCTAGGAGTCCTAAGCCACAGCAGAACAAGTCTGACTCCCTTGAGACTCTACTACAAAGGTCATATAGACACATCTTCTACCTTTGTCCACATACCATATATGTGCATATGATATCCTAGATCCTCCAGAGTATCTAATCCATCTGCCAAATGAATACCATCCAGTGATCTTAGTCAGTGCAATGTGGAATAGAAAAATTACCCACTGAGACTTGTCTGAACTCCCAACCCACAGACCCATGAGCGATCCAGAACAAACCACTCAGTGCTGGGGCAATTAATTATGTAATAACAGATTACTAAAATAATGTTATTTTGTAACTTACCTAAGCTGCTGCAGGACTCACAATGTCCTGTGTCTAGCCTCTACTACCAAACTGGAAAAGTAAGCCTAAACCCAGAGTAAGCTCAGAAGTAATTTGCAAAGTTCATTATAAGGTAAAATTATTTGTTAGAGACGAAAAGGCCAATATTCTCAAAGATACTATAAAACAATTTTCCAAATATGAAAAACTTAAAGATGCGGCAATGAAAACCAATCACTTTCATCTTACTAAATAAGCTACTGTTTGTATATAAATAAGCCAAAAGATGCACACACAGGTTGTCCTTTAGTTCATTTTCAGTTCAGTTCAGTTTAGTCGCTCAGTCGTGTCCGACTCTTTGCGACGCCATGAATCGCAGCACGCCAGGCCTCCCTGTTCATCACCATCTCCCGGAGTTCACTCAGACTCATGTCCATCAAGTCCGTGATATCATCCAGCCATCTTATCCTCGGTCGTCCCCTTCTCCTCCTGCCCCCAAATCCCTCCCAGCATCAGAGTCTTTTCCAATGAGTCAACTCTTCGCACGAGGTAGCCCAAAGTACTGGAGTTTCAGCTTTAGCATCATTCCTTCCAAAGAAATCCCAGGGTTGATCTCCTTCAGAATGGACTGGTTGGATCTTCTTGCAGGCCAAGGGACTCTCAAGAGTCTTCTCCAACACCACAGTTCAAAAGCATCGATTCTTTGGCGCTCAGTCTTCTTCACAGTCCAACTCTCACATCCATACATGACCACTGGGAAAACCATAGGCTTGACTAGATGGATCTTAGTCAGCAAAGTAATGTCTCTGCTTTTGAATATACTATCTAGATTGGTCATAACTTTTCTTCCAAGAAACAAGCGTCTTAAAATTTCATGGCTGCAGTCACCATTTGCAGTGATTTTGGAACCCCCCAAAAATAAAGTCTGACACTATTTCCACTGTTTCCCCATCTATTTCCTATGAAGTGATGGGACCGGATGCCACGATCTTTGTTTTCTGAATGTTGAGCTTTAAGCCAACTTTTTGACTCTCCTCTTTCACTTTCATCAAGAGGCTTTCTAGCTCCTCTTCACTTTCTGCCATAAGGGTGGTGTCATCTGCATATCTGAGGTTATTGATATTTCTCCCAGCAATCTTGATACCAGCTTGTGCTTCTTCCAGTCCAGCGTTTCTCATGATGTATTCTGCATATAAGTTAAATAAGCAAGGTGACAATATACAGCCTTGACGTACTCCTTTTCCTATTGGAACCAGTCTGTTGTTCCATGTCCAGTTCTAACTGTTGCTTTCTGACCTGCATACAGATTTCTCAAGAGGCAGGTCAGGTGGTATGGTATTCCCATCTCTTTCAGAATTTTCCAAAGTTTATTGTGATCCACACAGTCAAAGGCTTTGGCATAGTCAATAAAGCAGAAGTAGATGTTTTTCTGGAACTCTCTTGTTTTTTCCATGGTCCAGCAGATGTGCACAATTTGATCTCTGATTCCTCTGCCTTTACTAAAACCAGCTTGAACATCAGGGAGTTCACGGTTCACATATTGCTGAAGCCTGGCTTGCAGAATTTTGAGCATTACTTTACTAGCATGTGAGATGAGTGCAATTGTGCGGTAGTTTGAACATTCTTTGGCATTGCCTTTCTTTGGGA